>APFE031090396.1:77369-87492 GCA_000404065.3 Pinus taeda | reverse complement strand
ACACTTTTAGGGACTTAGGAGCCCTCAGTTTATGGACATTTATGATTGGGGTTGAAGTGCCCAAAAATTTCTATAACACTTAGTCCAGTTAGTAAATTAGTATACAGTATTGCACTGATAGATGCTTTACAACTTGTTATGGTGGAGATGTTGTCATGTCCATAAATGAGTGAAAGCATTTAAATATCAAGATGTTGTCGTATTCATAAAATCAAAGTTAGATCTAATAATAATGATAATAATAACCACTCAAATAAAAAACAAAAAGAATTTTTGACACCTAATCCTTGTGACTAGGCGAATTTATCTAAATGAATAAATTAGAAATATGAACAATCATTGGGAGATGAACTAAATATTCTCTCCCTCATGTATATAATCAAGATCTACCTTGTGGAATAATACACGAATCAATTTTTGCTTTGTGGAGTTATTTCCTCGCCTGACATGGTATCATAGCCAAGTTCCCAAAATAGTTGTAACTCCCTTCAATGTTGTTGCTGTGGGTTGTACGTTGGTCTGTCATATGCATTTTTATTTCTGAACGTTGACCCTATCTGTCATATAAATTTTTATTTCTGAATGCTGGCCCTGTCTGTCATATGCACTTTTATTTCTGAATGCTAGCCCTTTCTGTCATATGCGTTTTTATTTATGAATGCTGGCCCTGAACGTTGCCTAAAGGCGCAATTGTCAGCTATTCAAACCAAGTCTACTGGGATTCATAGTACATGAAGATATTCTAAAGTTTGAAAACTAAGTGCCACTGTTTGTGGCCAAATTCTTGATTGTTCACTGAATGGCTGGCCTCCTACGCATTGTTGCCCTCCGTATCCCCTCGACATCATGCCTATCTTCTCTCCTCATTATTGTTTATTGGAAACAAAACCTCTGAGGGATCTCCATGAGAATGGGTTCTTCCTCCTTTAGACCCTCTGGGTTAATCACATCTGTTGTGCCCATTTTTTTTCATTGTTTGTTCTTCCTTGTCTTCATTGCACACTAAATACTCTCATTCCACCGCCCAACGAGTGAGACAGCTTTGACTACACCCGATTTTCAACAAAATAACACGCATATATGCGATTGGAGCATGTGCATTATGAATCGTATTCTCAAAATATGTGATATAATCTTCAAAGTCAGCACTTATAATTTACTCCAGATTGATCCCACAAAGCATAACCAAAATCCTGGCCGATGGCATTTCCCTGAAATGGACAATACCAGGATGAGAAAATGGTTAGAGTCTCAATGGAAACCTTTGATTGGATGCATCCCCATCATATCCAAACTGATGAAGGAGTCGTATTGCTTCCATTTTCTGAGTGCCAGCGACTGGGAAGCAAATCAGACTCGTCCATGGGTACATGGAAGGAGTTTCGTAGCACTTCACAGATGGTACATGGGCTATAATCCACTGAAAAATACCCCCATAAACAATTTAATTTGGGTAAAACTCCTGGGTTCTCCCTTGGAGTTGTGGTCAAACGAAACTCTATATGAGATTGGAAATGCTTTGCGAAGATGTGTTTATCTGGATTCTTGATGTCTGGGGGAGAAAGACAAACGTGTTGCATGGGTTCTCATTGAGAAAGCCTATAGGGTGGCTTTCCCAACCACATTGAAATATCATGGAAGGATTTTAAGATAAATCAAGGACTAGACTTGTGGGGATTCCCTTTCAAGTGCTCAGTATGCCACAAGATAGGTCATCTCCGTAAAAATTGTCCTTGTCGCCCTGTGTCAAAAAACCGAATTTTTCATGGTAAACATCAATCTAAAAAAAATAAAAGGGGGACGAGACCTTTTTCTGAAATGGAAAAAACCTCCCTTGTTATTAGTTCATCTCCTTCAGATTTTGGCAATCTACAGGGGAAATGACATAGAATACAAATACATTTTGAACTAGTTGGGATCTTGAAGAGTCTATATAATGTATTCATGCTCAATAATAATGTATATATTCATGTTTAACAATTTATAGAAGATAACCAATTATTCTGACCTCCTAGAAAACATTAGTATTCATGCTCAATAATAATGTATATATTCATGTTTAACAATTTATAGAAGATAACCAATTATTCTGACCTCCTAGAAAACATTGGCAAGAGTGTTTGGAGACTCATCCATGAAGGTATCTTATGCCCATAGATAAAAGGTTATAATTGTATCTTGCTTATATGTACAATGAATTAGATTCTAGAATAAGAGAATAACTATAAAAATCACCAAATAATTTGGAAAGACGTTATTCAATCCTTCCTCCTCATGAGTAGATGGTTGATTTGTAATATTTGGGATAAGTATCAAGGTTTGATTTGAAGGAACCATTGGGTTGAGTGCCATAATCAATGTTTCTTCTCAACAAAAATCAAGAAACCATTGGGTTGAGTGCCATAATCAATGTTTTCTCCCTACAAAAATCATCCATTGTCTTTATAGAGATGGATTCTACATTCTAAATTAAGTAATGAGGCATGAGTATATCTTAGGGCACAACCATTAGGGTACATTGCATTAAGTAGTTCATCAAGATCCCATTAGGACCTACATTGTGGCAATAATTACATGCTCTTACATTAACTATTAGGGACACATATGTCAACCTTTCATTTATGACTAGACATTCCTTATCATTCCTTATTGTTTTCTATTTTGATTATGTTGTTTTTCAGTAGGGGATATACCAAGGATGTAATGTGGCATTGAATAAAAAATATCCATTCTAACTAATTTCTAACTCCACCAATCATTATGGGATAAAGAATATTCAAAATGATAATAAAATAAATATATATTAAAAGGATACTATTTAATTCTAATAACTTACTTTTACAGAAATAAAAAAATTTAAACAAAATTAATCAAAAAAGGAAAGGGAACCTAGAGAGTATTTCTTTAAACTGGGCAATGTCTAATATAGACTTGAACCCCACACACCACAGAATTGGATGAAGAATATTCAAAATAATGGTAAAATAAATATATGAAAAAGATAGTATTTAATTCTATTAACTTACATTTAAAAAATAACAAAAATTTAAACAAAATTAATAAAAAAAAGAGGAAAGGGAACATAGAGAATATTTCCTTAAACTGGGCAATTTCTAATATAGACGTGAACCCCATTAAACTGGGCAATTTCTAATATTTCCTTAAACTGGGCAATTAAAAAACTATTAATGGCACATCATTTCACATCAAAGTCTAAAGCTAGTCGTTACAAGTCTGTGCATCTCAATATTACATTCAAATCTCCACGGTTGCTGCAGATATTATTAACTTCCCACCATCAGCGGTAACTTCAGTGAACTCCCTCCCTGGTTGACGGATTAAACAGATAAGAGATGTGTTTTCCTAGGGCGCAAAAAGCGCTGAAAAAAATCTGGTCACGCCACTGTGTAGCGCACGTAAAGAAGCGAATATCGAGGGGATTCGGAAAGGAAGCTACCACACTCCAAACGTCCTTCTCAACATCATACTTCTCTACCTGTTGTTCAGTGAACAAGTACAACTCCCCACAAAAGGAACAAACCTCATGCCTTCTCCATGTTCCTAACCTCGTGTTCCACACATGTGCCGTCATTCTCCAGGTTCCCTCACTTGGATCGAATACTTCTCCACGCTCGAATTCCTCTAACACCATTAATTTACCATCCATGAAAAAACCGCGGCATCCAAAGCCGTGCGGTTCGATCATAGGAGGCAAAATTTCCCACTTGTCTGTCTCCACGTTATATGCTTCTACAGATGGAAGACGGGGCTCATGCTCGCTGTAATCGCCAGCGACGTAGACAAGTCCGGTGGAAGAAGAAACACAGCACGCAAAGTATAATCGAGCTGTCGGAATGTCAGCTCCGCGGCTCCATCTGGCAGATTCAAAGTCATAAATGTCAACACTCTTCATCAAACTTGTATCAGACGGACGGATTCTCCCTATGAGAAGTAGCTTCCGATTCACAGCCACGCACTGACACCATACTTGTATTCCATTAGTCTGGGGATCATCAATTGGAGGTAACCTTTCCCAGGTGCCCTTCACGGGGTCGTATATGGTTACTACAAAAACGGGATTCATATCTCTTTCATTCATATCATTTTGAATCAAGCAGAGCAGATGCTCGCTCGTCCCACATTTGTTCCTATCAGCATAGAACGTAGGGCTACGGACCATAGCCTCCCAGCTGTTGCACACAGTTTTCAGCGTATCGTGTGATGTGTAAGGTACTTTTAGCAAACACTGCCGAACGACATCCTTTGGAACAGTCTCCATTAGGGCACTTTAAACACAACAATTTCGAGATCCTTCGAGTTTACCCGGAGCTTTACCGCAAACACAAAAGTGAACTACGTTAGGTCAAATATGAAAGTACAGTTAAATATATAATGCGCAGATGTGGGGAAACGTAATTTCAAACCGACCAGAGAGGGAGTTCGTTATGTCCATTCATAGAACGACATTACATGTTTTATATATATGAAGCATTTAATATATTTAACATCTATCATGTCCTACACACGAGCATGGCTGGACTCCCTATAGGGAATTTTGCTAAAGGAAAGAAAATTATATATATAGAGTGGTGCATGAAATGGATTTAGCTAGTTGTGCAATTTAAAGTTCTTAAATAAATTAAATATTTCGTTTTACTTAATATATTTTTTTGTTTTATTCTCATTTGTGAATTTATTATTAATGTTTTATATTTAGAGTTTTTAATTTGAGGTTGTGTATTTCATTTATTGTTTATTAATTATAATATTGGGATGAAAAAATATTCATAATATAAAATGTGGATTCGAATTTTTTCAATAATAATAACAAAACTAACTACTAGCATGAGAGCATCTTGATTGTGAAACAATCAAATTAGTGTAAGAAAGCCCCTTGATTGTGGCAAGGTTAATTGGTCCATTAGAGCCCCTTGTTTGTCGGACAAGGGACCAATCTCTCCATAACAATTTGAGTGATAAAGTATATTGAGGTGTAAGAACTCTACTTCCCTGCCAATTTGAGTGATAAAATATATTCAGGTGTACCAACTCTACCTCCCTTTGGCCAAGAACCTATGAGGCTATATATATGTACAAAGAGTGGAAGGAACCAATCTCTCTATAAGAATTTGAGTGATATAGTATATTGAGGTGTATTAACTCTACCTCCCTTTGGAGCACCACCTATGAGGCTATAAATAAGTACAAAGAGTGGACAAGTTAGAAATCCTTCAATATAGGTCATTGATGGGTATTAATTGTTTTAGAGCCAATTAGTTATAGTTTTCCAAATTGTCACAAAAGTAAAATAATAGAGAGGAACATAGAAATGAATGAGTATCCTTAAAGAGAAAGAAGTGTAACACCTTTCTTATGTTGTGTAGGGCAATGGAAGGGAGTGCCATGGCTCCCTCATCAATAAAGGATATTCTTATAGTGGTCTATAGTGAGTGGATCAACTAAACCCTCACAAAATGAGTTGCTTGGAGTGAGATTTCCCCCCATAATGGTGACTACTTCGAGAGCCATCCTCTCAACTTCGTGGTGTTCCAACTTGAATGAATCCCCTTGCTCATGTATCTATACAACTTCTTCTTCGAATTGTCCTTTATACATATGATGATGTCATCTCACATTAGTTCTCCTAAAAAAATTTAGATGCTTCAAGCATGGTATGCCAACTACTATCTCATACATCTTATAATAGAAATGCACTTACATATGGCACACTATACTTTCACATACATGGTACTATGTTATCTTGGCTTACATAGTTCCCTTTAACTTCTCTAATATGGTTTCATGTATGATTTCTGATGAGCCCCAAAAATGGATAATTATATGGGCTCATTCAACCTCCTAATTCAACTTAATCCACCATTCTCATTAGTTTATTGCATGTTTTTAATTGTATTTATGCTAATAGAGTGAATTGGGTTAGTCATTATGCCAACAAGTCTAATGTGTGTTTTGTGTAGTCTTTTTGGTCAATTTGGAGACAAAATCAAAGAGTTTAATGAGCACTTGGTAGCCAAATTCGTGGGAGAACAAGGGAGAGGATTTGTAGGAAGGTGTCCCCTTCATTTATGGGCCCTTACCTCGAATTCTCCACAATTAGCTCGGAGTTCAAGGGCCACCAAATCAATCATCCAAGGGCAGCCAAGCAAGTCAAGTAGGACTGTTGTTAACTACAAGTTTTGGGCAGCCGAGTCGCTAAAGTTTAGTAGGACTGTTGGGGTCCTCAATTTGTATAAATAAGAAGGCTTAGGGCCTCATTTTGGTTAGCCAGTAGATAACCAGTAGATAGCCAGTAGTTAGCCAGCAGTTAGTCACTTTGTAGGCAGAAGTTAGCTAGTTTGTAGTTCAATTTTAGTTAGTAGATTAGCTTTGCATTTCCGCACATTTTCAAGCTTTCCGTTGTGGACAGTTTTTGATGTAATTCTTCTTTTCTTGCTCAATAAAGATGAATCCATCTTTGCACCAGCTCTAAATCTCTCTTAGGAGGCTATAGCTCTTGGGGTTGGGCCCATCTCAAGTGCCGAGTACCTCCTTTGTTTACTTTCATGTGTCTTTGCTGCATTCTTAGAATAAAATATGCTATTTAGATTTAAATCTTATTTTGTTATTTAGATTGCATTTGGTGATTAAAGTAGCTTTTTATGTTCAGATTTAGTTGATAGTTTAGTTGATAGATTAGTAACAGGGAAAAAAGCTCTAGAAAAGGGTCAACAACACTTTCGGTTTCACCTCTCCCTTATTGGATCAGGGGCTGGAATTGAAGTAACCATGCTATCCCAACAAAAACACTAGCTTGCTTGACCATGCAATCCTTAGTGTATTGTTTTCATTTGCAGAAGTTGGTTATGTGCTCAGATCTCTGAAATGTTTCATTGCATAGTTGATATACATGGTCCTGTTTCAAATAAAGTTGTTGTTCATTCACTTTATTATTAGTTAGATTAGATTAGCTAGGACTTTGATTATTTGCAAGACTTTGTTGATTAAGTTGAACGTACACTGTGCAGAGCATCTCTACCACTCTTTCATCCACCTAAGCTTCATCAGAGCCATCTGTTCCATCTCCTAGATAGGTTCCTCATCTCACATCTACCCTTTTTCCCACGTAACCCTACCTTTTTTTGCAATCATTGTTTCAGCCTTCTTTGAGCCAAGTCAGCCTTCTACACCTTCCCGCCACTCCATCCACCAGTCCTTGGGCCACTCCAGGCCCCTATTTCACCTCCATACTCGTTCCTCCACCTTTCTCCCTCCATCCATTCTCCAAAATCCTCTTTTCGGAACATTCTGTAGAAAATCACAGAACATCCTGTAGAAATTCCAGAACATCCTGTAGAACCCCTGCGAAGTTCCTGTAGAAGCTCACGAATGAGGTTTCTTGATAGTCAAACTCTGTGAAACTCTCTGGAAGGGTGTTAGGGACCCCTTAGGCCCTCTCTGAAGCTTCCCGACCTCTTCCAAGCATTTCCTCTCACCGATCCACCTCTGCACAGTCAAAAACAGTGAAAGCACATGCATGATAATTCTAACAACTTATTCAAAAATACAAAATGATGGTTCTTTCATATTCTACTGTAGACATGGCTTAGATACATGCATTTCATCTTCTTAGAAGCAATGGCATCTCATTCAGTAGCCTGTGTCTTCCTTCTTGCATCACTAGGACTAGCTGGTAGAATTAGGGTTTGCTAGGGTTTTCGTTTCTTTTTGGCTTTCAGTTTCTTTCCGTAAGTAGATTAGCTTCCTTTGAGTTAGCTTTCATCCATTAGTTAAAAGGCTTCTTCTAAGAGCTCATAGAAGTTGGCTTAAGCTCCTAGTGGACTTGTGCCAGCTAACCAAGTGACAGTTGCGGCAAGAGTTAGTACTTATGCATAGAGCACCGTCGCTTCCAAGTTTGTTACGAACAACCGGGTTGATAAAATTAAAGAAAGGAGTCCCAAGAGTTGCAACATTATCGCTGCAATGCTGGGGCCCACCATCTTTTTGGCGCCGTTGTCGGTGAAGTGTCAGAGTATTGATGATTGTTGTTATTTTTTATTTTCTACTACAACCTTCTGCTAAGTAGTTTATTTCATTTCCATTCTGCAATTTCATTTACGCAAAAGTAAAGTAGACATTTCCTGCTTTCGTTGATTAGCATTTCAATTCCACAAGTGTAGCTTAGCATTTCATTCCTGCAATTTCATTTCAGTAAAATAGATTAGTCCTTTCCTGGTTTCCTTTCAATTCCGCATTTTCATTTCAGCAAGATAGTTAGTTGCAGTTCAATCTATTTCAATTTTGCAAGTACAAGTAGAAAAAAAAAACAAATATCAACCAAAAAGATTTTCTTTCATGCCTTGTAGGAGTAGAGATAAGTTAGAAAAATGATTGCGCAACATCCCTACTGCTTCACACAACCAACCTTCTCTCTTCTTCCATGGTTGTGATTAAAGAACCCTAGGTGGACAGCAAGACATATTTGAAGAACCTCTAGGGAGAAGAAGAAGAAAACATTCCTCTGGAGCAAATGGCTACAAGCAGAAACGTTGGGAGTAGTACCTTATACGAACATGAATTCGCAAGTCAGATGGAAGATTTCAAGAGCGAGGTGAGGCAGTTTCTTGCCATGCAACTGGATACCTTGTACATCCAAAGGAAGCAAAAGGAAGCTAAGAGGGCTTTGGCTATCTTTTGTCCCAGGTGCACTAGAAAGCATCCTAGGAACGAATGTCCATTGTACTCCATAGAAGTGTGTTTTGTCTATGAAGAATACCATCCTACAGATCAGTGCCCTTCCTTGCCTGAAATCAAAGCTGCATATCAAAGGGCCAAAGAAGTCACTCAACCACTCTATTTCATGAACCAAAGGAGATCACATGGACCCATACCTTACCAGCAAGAACTGCAAGGGACATCCCAAACCTATTATGACCCCTATCAAGCCACTTTCATGCCTTCTTGGGGCCCCCCTGCTCATCCTTCCTGGTTCACACCTCCTCCTTGTTCTTTCATAGATCCATATTATGCCCAGCCAACTGCTCATTCGTTTCACTCTTATGCTCAGCCACAGCCTCAGTGGAATACACCTCATCAGGGGTGGAGGCCCCAGTACAACACTCCTCTCGCTCATTTTCCTCCACCGCCTTCTCATCCACAACCATCACCTCCTGCTCCATCAAGGCAACCCCAAATGCCTGCCCAACCACAACCCCATCCACATCCATCTCAAATATACACCTCGAGTGAACTACCCATACCACCATTCCCAAAACCATACAATGGAGTAACTCAACCCAATTGCAAAGCTGAGGCACAACATGTCCAAATGACTCCTCTTGAGTTCAATGATCTTCACCATAGCTCAGGAAGAGTATTGCAAAAAAGAGATTATCTTGAAAGCATTGAAGGACCACATCCAGTAAAAGAAGATTCATAAGAGGATAGCAAAGAACCATGGGTTGCACTTAATGAAGAGAAGACATCAAAATCAGAGATTGAGAGTGCTCCCTCATGGTTACCATCAAATCCTCCATGTACTCAAGATAAAACTCAGCAAAAAGAGGAAGATGTGAAGGTCATGGTAGAAGGTGACATGAAGAATGATCCATATCAGCAAAAGGACCAAGGATATCATAGCTATATTGAGATATGGTTTCAAACGGTCACTAAGTTGCAACAGTACTCTCTTCCTCAGCTATGCTCAATCCCTTCAAAGTCAAATCATTTGTTCTTTGAAATATGGATACATGTCAAAGCATGCATTTCGAGCCTCCACATCATTTTGTTTCTAATATTGATGTGCACATGGCTTCATTGGAAGTATTCTTATACTTGAGAAAGATTTTGTTTTTCAAGTAGGGTAGGGTAGAAAGAAAAAAGAAAAAAAGAACAAAAAATGAAAAAAATGGAAATAAGAGGAAAAATCTAAGGTGAAAACCTCCTCGGAGGCGCCTTAGATTGGCTCATTGATTAAAAACCTCCATGAGGTGGTCAGTGGGTTGAAAAAAAAAAGAGAAAAGAAAAAAAGAATAAGATCCTTGGGTGAAAACCTCCGTTGGAGGCGCCTAGGGCAGGCAATTAGTGTGAAAACCTCCATGAGGTACCCTAGTTGCTTTTCAGAAAA
>APFE031090396.1:16768-76665 GCA_000404065.3 Pinus taeda | reverse complement strand
GAGAAAAAGAAAAATAAAAATAAACCTATTTTGCATTGAATAATTGCAGGTTGCAGCAAGGACGTTTCAGGTCAGGAGGATCACTCAAAACAAAGACAAAGGAATTTTTGTGCCTTCTACAGGAACTTCTGTATTTCTACAGGAAACATCCTGTAGAACCTTCAGGTGAGATAGATTCGATTTTGGAAAGGGATCTAAAGCTTGGAATCTATTGGTTATGGCTGCAAGCATCCATATTTCCATTCCTCACCCTTTTCCATCATCTTTTCCACTTCATTGTGCTTCTTTTATGAAAATTGTGTTTTCTACAGGAAACATCCTGTAGAACCTTTGGACGAACCAAATTCAATTTTAAAAGGGAATCTGATGGTGGGAATCTGTTGGCTAGGCCTACAAGCACCTCTGTGTCCATCCCTCGCCTTTCTCCATCATTTTTCCACCTCATTGTGCTTCTACATTGTGCTGTTGTAGGAAGTTCCTGTAGAAATTGTAGGAAGCTAGGAATGGATTTCAAAACGGCGGTTTGGCGAACATGGTAGCTTCCTCAAGGGTTTAGAAGTCCTCCTGCAATCTTCAAACTCCTCCTCCATCATCTCCATACCTGCATCACATCCCAAGTTCATTTTGCTTACCATGCAACAAAACTGCAGAATGTCTTGAAGAAAAAATACCTTGAACATAATTTGTTTTTGCCATAACTTGAAAACCATGCATCCATTTAAAAAACCATTTTGAGGGGAATCATACAGGGGTGATAGAAACATGTCTGAGCAATTTCAGTCAATTTTGGTGCACGGTTTTCAAGAAATCAGCCTCCATCACCATCATCCATTTTTGCATTTTCTCCATATCCGTGCATTTGTTTCGAAACCTGTTTCACGGGGAGATGCATATGGGTGGTAGTAACCTACCCAAGTAGTTTTAGCCAATTTCGATGCACTTTTTTTGAGAAATTGATCTCTGAAATATTCAGCCATTTTCCATTTTTCTCGAAATCTATGCATCCATTGATTGCAATTTTTCTATGGGAGGTGCATCATGATGATAGAAACATGATCGACAAGTTTCATATCAATCCAGTCTATCGTTTGGGAGCAATGGCAAAAACAAGTTTCGGTCCTGTGAAAATTCAGCAGCAGTAGCTTGAGGGTGTATATCTGAATGTGGAAATGAACTCCTGTAGCTTAGATCCGGCTAAAGAATACCTGCACAAGCAAAATAACCATGCATCAGATAGCAAAGAGATTATAGCACAATGGAGCCATCATGCAACCACCGAAACAGATGCATGCAATAGCAAAAAGCACCTCACAACAACCATTTGACTTCAGGTACGTGACTAAAACTTGTTCCTCTATTGCATGAATCTAATCTGAGCACTGCATGAACGAATGAGATGGGGGAATTCAGCTAGGAAGCTATCCATATTTGATTGCACTCATCCAGGCAAAAATCACACAGCATGCATGTATAGTCATTCATGTGGAAGTTGAAAAACACAGGCAGTGGTAGATGTGTTGAACTCCAGTGCACAGGGCATAAATTGATTAACAAATAGAAGAAGGCATGCAGTTCATAACATCACTGCAGTTCGAAAAAGCTAGCGCACATGTTTTTGCCACCTCACCAAAAATCACGCAGCAATTAAATATGGGTCAGCTGAAACTCGCGAACTGCTGTTCATTTGCACTTGACTGAAGTATGCATCCTCCGCTACACAAAATTATGAACTAGTCATCCTCCACTGGTTTCTACCTGTTTTCGAAATTATCCCGCGTATCAGGCTCACTCAGAGGTGCAGGGGCGCTCTACAGGCATTTCTACAGGAAGTCTTCTACAGGAGACACAGAAAACATCCATGCAGAAAGAAAACTTGGGATTTTCAACGAATTTCAAGCTCCAAATGAGGTAGGATCGGGGAACTTCATTATGCATGATTTGCTAGTGCAAAATGGTGAATTGAGCATGGAATTAAATTAAAAAACATGAGAGGAAAAGTCTGCTGAAAAAAAGGTGAAAAGTCTGCTTGCATATTTTCTGAGTTCTACAAATTCTTTTTTTGCCTCTGCATTTGAAGTTTGGCTTCTTCTTTCTCACCTTCTTCTGAAAAGAGAGATGCAACCATAGGAACTAAACTTGTGCGTAAATAATGTGATTTTTATGTGGTTGGGGATAAACATTAGGCTCTGCACTCTGTCTGTAAGAGCCTAATTCCCTTTTGACAGTCAAGTTTTGGGCAACAATAGCATTGTAACCAGGGAATTGATACAAAGTGACCTATAAACACTTGAGGGGTACTGTATCCTACGTTCTGAGGAGGAAACCATACACAAAATTCCCTTTATGATCAGAGCACAAGCCAAAACAGAGCATTTTTCACCATGCCAGGGGGATTCATAATTCAACATTATCCATAGTTATCATGTGAACTTCCACTTCATCCAGCAGTGAAGACAGGGAACACATTGAGGCAGAAGAGAAATTCAAGGCTAAGGAAACCCAGGAAAGACCACCACAGAAAGAGCAAGAAGAGAAAGAAGAGAAAGGCCAAGCTTCCAAGCCCAAAACTGTGGGTGGAATAAAGGCACAGGCACCAAGGGAGAAACGGTTGCGAACCCGGGCAGAGAAGACTGAAAGGATGCAAACAACACCCAAGGCAATGATAGCACAAGTCCAAGAGAAGGCACTCCCAGCCAAGCAAGCCAAATCAGGGAAAATTGGTTCTACAGGAAGCCAACAGACTGTTTCTACAGGAAGCCAGAAAACTGCTTCTACAGGAAGCCAGAAAACGGACATTACAGGACTTTCTACAGGAAGTTTGGGGAAAGGGCAGGAGAAGGAGAAATTAGCCGAGATTTTAGCTAGGGAGGCAGTAGCTATGCTGGCCACCCTAAGCACATCCCCCAAGCAGAAGGAAAAGTGAAAGAGGGAGTTTCCACTATATTTTAAGGCAAGAAGGAGCATGCAGATAAGAACTGGCAGACCCCAACCACAGTCAAAAGAGAAAATCACAATTGTAGACACCTCAGCTACACAAAAGGAGAGGTCCCCCTCAAAGGCATCCATCACCTATGAACGGGGAAGGTTGTAGACATCCACCTAGAGAGAAAAAATGAAAATGTTGGACTCAAAGACAGTTCTACAGGAAGTTGAGACAGTTCTACAGGAAGTTGAGACAGTTCTACATGAAGCTGAGAATTCTCTACAGGAAGCTTGGACTAAGCTAAGAGAGACCAAGAAATTGGAGAAAAGGTGGCTAAACAATCACAGGAAGAAGGAGAGAAAAGGAAACGTCTAATGAACATCAGAGAGAGGGAAAGCTGCAGGCTAAGGCTGAGGCTTTAACAAAATTGCTACAAGAAAAGGAGCACAGGAAGTGGGAAGAAGCAGAAAGAAAAGCATGGTTGCATGACCGAGAAGAGGACATCACTTTAGAAGCTTGGCATGACAGGGAGGCTACCAGGGCCATCAAAGATGAAGAGATAGATTAGTTGCTCAGAGGATGAGCAACACCTTCAGTAGGGGGTGATGATGAGCCCCAAAAATGGATAATTATATGGGCTCATTCAACCTCCTAATTCGAATTAATCCACCATTCTCATTACTTTATTGCATTTTTTTTATTATATTTATGCTAATAGAGTGAATTGGGTTAGTCATTATGTCAACAAGTCTAATGTGTGCTTTGTGTAGTCTTTTTGGTCAATTTGGAGACAAAATCAAAGGGTTTAATGAGCACTTGGTAGCTAAATTCGTGGGAGAACAAGGGAGAGTATTTGTAAGAAGGTGTCCCCTACATTTATGGGCCCTTACCTCGAATTCTCCACCATCAGCTTGGAGTTCAAGGGCCACCAAATCAATCATCCAAGGACAGCCAAGCAAGTCAAGTAGGACTACTGTTAACTGCAAGTTTTGGGCAGCCGAGTCCCTAAAGTTTAGGAGGACTGTTGGGGTCCTCAATTTGTATAAATAAGAAGTCTTAGGGCCTCATTTTGATTAGCTAGTAGATAGCCAGTAGTTAGCCAGTAGTTAGTCACTTTGTAGGCAGAAGTTAGCCAGTTTGTAGTTCGATTTTATTCAGTAGATTAGCTTTGCATTTCCGCACATTTTCAAGCTCTCCCTTGTGGACAGTTTTTGATGTAATTATTCTTTTCTTGCTCAATAAAGATGAATCCAGCTTTGCACCAAATCTAAATCTCTCTTACGAGGTTATAGCTCTTAGGGTTGGGCCCATCTCAAGTGCCCAGTACCTCCTTTGTTTACTTTCATGTGTCTTTGCTTCATTCTTAGAATAAAATCTGCTATTTAGATTTAAATCTTATTTTTTTATTTAGATTTATTATGGTGATTAAAGTAGCTTTTTATGTTCATATTTAGTTGATAGATTAGTAACAGGGAAAAAAGCTCCAGAAAAGGGTCAAAAACAATTTCGGTTTCACCTCTCCCTTGTTGGATCAGGGGCTGGAATTGATGTAACCGTGTTGTCCCAACAAAAACACTAGCTTGCTTGACCATGCAATCCTTAGTGTATTGTTTTCATTTGCAGAAGTTGGTTATGTGTTTAGATCCCTAAAATGTTTCATTGCATAGTTGATATACGTGGTTCTCTTTCAAATAAAGCTATTGTTCATTGACTTTATTGTTAGTTAGATTATATTAGCTAGGACTTTGATTATTTGCAAGACTTTGTTGATTCAGTTGAACGTACACTGTGCAGAGCATCTCCACCACTCTTTCATCCACCTAAGCTTCATCAGAGCCATCTGTTCCATCTCCTAGCTATGTTCCTCGTCTCACATCTACCCTTTTCCCCACGTAACCCTACCTTTTTGTGCAATCATTGCTTCAGCCTTCTTTAAGCCAAGTCAGCCTTCTACACCTTCTCACCACTCCATCCACCAGTCCCTGGGCCACTCCAGGCCCCTGTTTCACCTCCATACTCGTTCCTCCACCTTTTTCCCTCCATCAATTCTCCAAAATCCTCTTTTCGGAACATCCTGTAGAAAATCACTGAAAATCATGTAGAAATTCCAGAACATCCTGTAGAACCCTTGTAGACTTCCTGTAGAAGCTCACGAATGAGGTTTCTTGATAGCCAAACTCTGTGAAAATCTCTGGAAGGGTGTTAGGGACCCCTTAGACCCTCTCTGAAGCTTCCCGACCCTTTCCAAGGATTTTCTCTCACCGATCCACCTCTGCACAGTCAAAAAGCAGTGAAAGCACATGCATGATAATTCTAACAACTTATTCAAAAATACAAAAAGATGGTTCTTTCATATTCTGCTATATACATAGCTTAGATACATGCATTTCATCTTCTTAGAATTCAATGGCATCTCATTCAGTAGCCTGCGTCTTCCTTCTTGCATCAGTAGGACTAGGTGGTAGAATTAGGGTTTGCTAGGGTTTGCGTTTCTTTTTGGCTTTCAGTTTCTTTCCGCAAGTAGATTAGCTTCCTTTGAGTTAGCTTTCATCCACCAGTTAAAAAGCTTCTTCTAAGAGCTCATAGAAGTTGGCTTAAGCTCCTAGTGGATTTGTGCCAGTTAACCAATTGACAACTGCGGCAAGAGCTAGAACTTGTGCATACAGCACCGTCGCTTCCAAGTTTGTTACGAACAACCGGGTTGATGAAATTAAAGAAAGGAGTCCCAAGAGTTGCAGCATTATCGCTGAAATACTGGGGCCCACCAATTTCCTTGCTTCCACGTGGTGTTAGTGTTTCATATGTGTGCTTTAGATGTGGTGAGCATTCCATGAAATATAAACTGAGAGCTACCCTCCAAGATATTTGGTGTTCCAACTTAAGAGGCATTAAGCACTTTATATGCAATTCATATCTATCCTTTTCTCAATCCATAATAATCTGTGAAACAATTGTCTTCCTCATCAAGTGAGAAGAGTGGTTATATCAATCAATAGTCATTTCAAGTGGCTTAGCTTGCTAGGAGGAGAACATACAAGAATCAAAGTGAAGGGTTCAATAATAAAGCCAAGGGAAGTAAAGGAAATAAATCTATAGGAATGGAAATGCAAAAACATATATGTGTAGGGATTCGACATGTACTAGTGGAAATGAGATAGCTACCATATGTTGCAAGGAAATCAAAACTACTCTACTATAGCACATAAGTAAATCAAATTACACAACAAAACACTAATAAGACAATATGTGATCATGTAGGAAAAATTGTACATGTTGTAGCCTTTTCTTGGATTCTCCGTTAGTCCTTAATGATGCTAATTCATTTATAACACGCTCGCCAAAACTAGAACCCAACAAAAGATACACCAGTTGTTCACGATGATGAGCCAACTTTGAAGGTACTGTTATGGGAATGGGATCTAAAATTTCCAACCTTTTCCAACTTTCTCAAAACTTCAAATAGACAACAGCATTGCATTGGCCATAGGTCAACCTACCTTAGGTCGGGGCGAAACTCACCACAAGTCTAGTCTTTTTAGCCAACCTCTTGACCTTTGACCTAACCAACGTGTTAACTAAAAATTTCAATTTTAAGTCAATTTTTTCCCTTTTTCCAACACTTTGACAGTGTTATAATTCTTCTAACTTTTCAGGATTTTCAAGCACTGCTACTAGCATCTAATGGCCAATAAATCCATAACCTTTTTATGAACACACTTGGGAAACAATCAATCATAAGGATAGAACCAAATCAATAACTCTTTGAATGCATTTCTTTCCAAAAGTATAGAGAGATAAGAAAGCTTATTAGCATAGTAGAAGAACCTACTTTCTTTAGATTGAGAGCCTTACCATTTGAGAAAATAAGTGAACAAGTCTCAAAATATGGTGCATGTATAATAAAATGCATGAATGTGTTTAAAAGGCATCCTTCTCCTCAACCTTGAATGGACTAATTGGTATGCAAAAACTCTATTAAAACTTATGAAAGAATTCAAACATGTAATTAGAACAAATTATATTTCATTCACCATTATTCTCCAACACTAATTATGTAATCTCATTAGCTTGTACCATTATTTCATAGTTAAGGGAATACCTACAATGGGGGTTTTATTTTAAGACCATTCATATGATGAATCATTCATTCACATCCTCATGTCGATTGTATTAAGTCATTTTCACATAGAAACATGCATAGTAGTAGTAAGAGGTTGTAATCAGACAAAATCATGTTAGTGCAATAAGAAAATATTCCATGTTTGTTAGTACATGAGCATAACCAATACAACCACATGTTATTCCAATACCTTTTTAAAAGTCCCACATTATAATAGTCAATCCTATAGATAATATGTACACAAACCATGTCCCATGCATTTATAACCCCATTTAAGACTAGAAATTGTAAACACATATTCATTATTATTAAAAATACATGAGAAACACTTATCTTGAACTTTTTGGGAAACAAAGTCTCCGAAAATGACTCTCCCACCCAACCACTAACAACTACAACCAAACTCTCACTTATAGTTGTCACCCCCTAGCTAGATTCTAGAGGCCAAGGGACCTTTTAATTATGAATTAAACACAACCACTAGTTGAACTATGGACTCTATAGATTCTTCCATCTCCACCCAGTTGTCATCCAATGATGACTAGAAGTTGAAACTATTACCGTCCACTCTCAAGAATGCAGCTTTGTGCTCGTTCATGGTCTACCTGGGGATAGCACCACAACTTGGGCTTAGATGTAGCAATCCTTCAACGACAAGTATCGAGACTACTATAGGTATAAAGACAATAAAGAGTAAATCTTTAGGATGACCTTAGGGTATTATGAATACTTATAGGATTATGAACAAAGGTTCCAGCTTAGCTAGAAAAGGGCCAGGTGCACACTTGACCCTAAGTCACTGAAGCTAGTCCTACTTAGAGGAGTCAGGGAAGATTTTTTTGATAGACTAAACTTGTTGGCAGGTGGAGATATCCACCAGTTACCCTATAAGGATATCAAGGCTACCTTTAGAAGCCATTCTAGGGTAGCTAAGAAAAAGGGCAGGGGGAGTCAACCTATGGTCAGCCAATCCTCTTCCAAATAATCCATCAAGGGTTAAATTGGAAACATGCTGGAGGATTTTGAGAGTGAGATGATATAATCCCTTTCCCTACAGATGGACACTATGAACATTAAGAGAAAGGAGGAAGAAGCCGAGAGAGGCTTAACCATTCTCTGCCCTATATGCACTAGGAGGCACCCTAGGAATGAATTTCCATTGTATTCAATTGAAATCTGCTCAGTCTGTGAAGAAAACTACTCTGTGGAGAAATTCCCTTCTCTCCCTTGAATAAAATATGTATATCAAGGAGCTGAAGGGCTAACTAACATCTCCGCTACATAAACCAAAGGAGACCTCATGGGCCTAGGCCATACTAGCAGGGCTTGCAAGGGTCATGCCATGTATATTACAACCCCAACCAGACCACATCGATACCTTCTAGGGGGACCTCTCCTCATCCTTCCTGGTGCACCCCTCTTTGATGCTCTGCCCCTCAATATCATTCCTAGCTAGCCAGCTAGTCATTTCAACCATATGCTTCGCCACAACCTCAGTGGAATACAACGCCCCAGGGGTGGAGACCCATATACAAAAATTCTCTAGATTTATTTCCTTCACCAACTGCTCAACCACAACTTTTACACTCTTCTACACCTAAAAACCCCAGATGCGTGCCCAACCAAATACAAACCCAAACAATAGATAGACCCAAAAAGTATACAGTGGAGAGACCTCCTATATTGATTATGTTGTGGAGATTCAAGAAATCAACCTAAGATCTAAGAGAGTACTCCTGGACAACCCACCTATACCTCCACCTATGGAGGTTGAGGAAGAAAGAGAGGAAATCATGACTAAAGCATATCCACCACCATTTCCTGAGAGATTAACACAACCACTCCATCCTACCCCAGAAGAGACTCAACTTATGGGAGAATTGAAAAATCTGTGTGTCAAAATTCCACTTCTCCAAGCTATTAAAGATGTACATATTTACTACAAGTTTATTAAGAAGAAGTTCTTCAAACATCCAACGAGGTGTAGAATTGATACACCTACCATTAATTTCATTGGACCCTGGAAGACCTGTAGTAGATGTGCACATCAATGGCCCCATTGTCCCACACACTTTGATCGATCTTGGGACTGCCATTAATGTGATGACCAACGAAGACATGCTCAAGCTCAACCTAGAGGGTTCATTAAGAAAGACCACAATAATTCTACAACTTACAGACTGCTCCATAGTGAACCCTGAGGGGATTGTGGAGGATGTGATGGTCTCCATTGACTCTTGGGAATACCCTACAGATTTCCTAGTTACCCAGCCTAAGGCTAAGCTTACTAGTTACCCTCTCATCCTTGGAAGGCCTTGGTTAGTCACTGTTAATGCCTACATTAGCTGTAGGGCTAAAAATATGACTATTGAGCATGGGCATATGTCCAAGCAATTACTCCTATACCCTCCTGCTTAGTGATATCTAGAACTTGACTTACCTTTATGGCTCGAAGATGAGGAAGAAGATGAAGTCTATTCCGCCAAACTGTATACCTTATAAACATCCATGGGAGGGGGGAAACCAAATGAAGATAATTTGATTAAACACATACTCCGAAGTCCAACTCCCAGTACATTGTCCTTAGAAGAAGTAGTAAAGGAAACCCAGAACAATCATCAGTTTGATATATGCTTAGCCAATTCATTCCCTATCTGTGTGAAAACCATAGAATTTTCCCTTGAGAGAAATTCTAAAATCAACCCATGTCTTTCTGATCACCAAGAATAAAAATTGTGTAACATGCTAAAGGAACATCTTGATGCCTTTGCTTGGAGTTACAAAGAAATGAAGGGATCTCACGGCTCGGTGTATACTCACCACATTTATATCAAAAAAGGTTGCAAGCTAGTTCGACAACCCCAAAGGAGGATGAATCCAACTCTCAAAGATATATTCAAAGAATAACTGCAAAAGATGCTAGATGTAGGATTCATTTACCCTATCTCAGACAGTGAGTGGGTCTTTCCTTTGGTTTGTGTTCCAAAGAAAAATGGTATGTGGAGGATTTGTGTCGATTATAGACAGTTAAGCAGAGCCAACAATAAGGACCATTTCCCTCTACCTTTCATCGACCAAGTGCTAGATGGCCTGGCAGGGCAAAAGTTTTTCTCTTTCCTAGATGGATTTAGTGGGTACAATCAAATCCAGATCAGCTCGGAAGACCATGATAAAACCAACTTCACTTGTCCTTGGGGTACTTCCACTATAGGGTCATTTCTTTTGGCCAATGCAATGCTCCTTCCACTTTCTAGAGAACAGTCCTAAATATCTTTCTTGAGTTAGTCCATGATGCAGTAGAGATTTATATGGGTGATTTTACACCTTATGTATGTGATTTCTAGGAGGCTCTGTCCAACTTAGGTAAGGTGCTGAAAAAATGCATTAAAATGAACCTATCTCTTAGTCCTGAAGAAAGTGAGTTCTTGATGACTACAGGGACTGTGGTAGGTCATTCAATATCCCAGAAAGGATTTCAGGTGGACCCAAAAAAACTAACTATCATCCATAGGGTCCCACCTCCAGAAAACAAGAGCTATGTCAGAAGTTTCCTATGGTTAGTTGGATACTATTGAAGGTTTATAAAAGACTTTAGCAAGTTAGCTTCTCCTTTATTTGGGTTGTTGGCCAAAGAATTTGAGTCTGTATCATGAAAAAGTTGTAAAGAGACCCTGAAAAACCCTGAACAACAAGTTAGCCACTGCACCGATTCTATAAGGCCCAAATTGGGTCATTCTTTTTCATATACATGTTTATTCCTCACACAAAGACATTGGAGAAACTTTAGGAAAAACAGATGAAAAATTGCCTTATGTTATTTATTTTATGAGTAACAATCTATCAAAGGCCGAACTGAACTACACATTGACCGAAAAGGAGCTTCTGGTTGTTGTGCATTCATTGAACAAATTTAGGCATTAGATTATAGGTTACCAAACTTTTGTACATAATTACCATGTTGCAATTCAAATATTTAATGAATAAACCCGATGTGAATGCCTAGATTATTATATGGTTAGTTTTATGACAACAATTTGATCTAACTATTTTACATAAGCCTAGCAAGGAAAATGTTGTTGCAGATTTTTTTATTAGATTAACCTTTCCTGCAGGTGAGGAGTGAATGGTTGATGATAAGTTACTGAATGAACACTTTTTTTCCATTTCAGTTCTCTCAGCATGGTTTGCTAACGTAGCAAATTATTTGGTATCTGCATAATTCCCACCGAATTTGTCTTGCAAAGAGAAAAGAAAGATTGTGAGGAAGAGCGCCCCATTCACTTGGATTGGGGGAAACCTCTTCAAACTAGTCTCAAATCAAATTCTGAGAAAATGTGTCATGGAGGAGGACTTCTTTGACATCCTTTTGACATATGATGATGGGCCTTGTTGAGGTCACTTTGTAGAAAAGAGGACAACATTCAAGGTGTTACAAGCCAATTATTATTAGCCCACTTTTTGTCAAGATGTGGAAAGATATATTAGTCAGTGTAATCGATGCCAAAGGATGGGAAAGCATACTCCAAGGGATGAAATGCCTCTTCAAACTCAAGTGACTTTCGAGCCATTCGAAAAGTGGGACATGGATTTGATTGGACCTATTGACCCTCCTTCCAAGCAAAAGCACTATATCATTATGTGCACTGACTATATGACTAAGTGGGCTGAAAACAAGGAAATCATGACAATAATAGAGGAGAAGGTGGTTGAGTTCTTAAGGGAGAATGTATTTTACATGTTTGGGTAACCTAAAGAATTGGTCACTGACGAAGGCAGACAGTTTACCTCCAAAATGATTGAAGACTTATTGAGCAGCACAAGATCAAGCATAGAACTTGGACTCACTGTCACCCACAAACTAATTAGCAAGTGGAGGTCACCAATAGAGCATTGGAGGGAATTCTAACCAAAGTAGTTAGCAACAATAGGAAAGATTGGGCATATAGACTAGTTGAGGCCACATGGGCCTAAAATACAACCTGGAAGACCACCATTGGGTTCACACCCTATCAGGTTGTCTATTGGAAAAAGGCCCTGTTGTCCATTGAATTCGAGTGCAATACATTGAGGATGGTAGCTGAACAAGATCTAGATCTAAGGAGTGGACAGAAAGAGAGATTGCTCCTGTAGAATGGGTTAGATGATTTTAGAATGTAGGCCCTCCTATACATAGAGGTAACTCAAATTCAGAGGAAGATATGGCATCACAAGAACATCAAAGACAAGCAATTTCAAGAAGGTGATTTGGATTTATTATATGGTTCCAGATGTAAAGACTTTAAGGGAAAGTTAAGGACTAGATGGTTAGGGACTTATGTTATATAGAAATGTCATGATAATGGTTTAGTGCATATGAGAACCATAGATACAGAGGCCATTCCTTTACTTTTTAATGGGCACAAATTGAATGTTTACAAAAGGCCAATGTAAAATAAAGAGTTCATTGATGGTATCGAAAAAAATGATGGTAATGGATCATGTCTCAACTACTACCTCATCAAGTCACTGATAAAAGAAAAAAATATAAAAAAATAAGGAGATTGAGGTGAAAACCTCCATGGTGCGCCTGTTTCCCACTATTGGGTTGAAAACCTCTTGAGGTAGCTTAATGGTGTCAAGAAAGAAATAAAAAGAAATAAAAAGATCTCTGGGTGAAAACCTCCCTTGAGGCGCCCACGGAAAGTAGCTAGGATGAAAACCTCTTGGACACAAACTAGTTGTTTTAACAAAATAAAATAAAAAATAAAAAGAGAAAATAAAAATCATGAAATATTGTTTGCAGGTCGGCAAGTTTGTTAGCCACACAAAAATGTTAAATATACATGCCATATGTTTCATCGTAATAGTCCACATCATGTTGAATTCATCCTAACATCATGCTACCATTGTGTCTACTCTGTGCAACCAAATCATGTCTTGTGTCCTCCATCTTTTGATCCATGTGCTAAATTACATGTCCTAATATGGTGAAAGGGGGTTTAAGGCTTTCTTTTTTGTTCATTTTACCTCATAAGTTTTTTTAGTCAAAAATGGAATTATTTTGGAAAGCAATGGAAACTTTCCTCTCTACCTAGTCTCACCTACCTGGGAATAAAAAATTGAGCTCCTTTGGATCCCATTGTGGATGAGACACTAAGGTTATGTGTCCCACAAGACCCCTACCCACTAATCATCATTTCCTCAACTGTTGACTTTTAAAGTGTCACATCCTCCCATTCTTGCATTTGGCCATGTCGTCCTAGTGCCTCATGACGCTGGCAATTTAAACTCATGCTTCTCTTCGAAACTTCTAGGATTTATTCCATCTAGATTACATGTCTTGTGTGGTACCCACACGATCCTTCCTTCATTCTTATGATTTTCCCACATGCATCCATGTGGCTAACCTTGCTATATATCTACGTTCACTCACATATGGGGCCCCTAACCAAAATCATCAAATTTTTTACTTTTATCCTCAAGACATTTATCTGACATATATTTTGATCTGGTAAGTCTATTTTAGACTTAAATATACCATTTGGAAGCTCTTTCTAAAATTACAATGGCTCCAAATTTTGTCCTCCTTGAATAATATAATTCACCACTATTGTTCACCAATTTACATGTAAATATAAGATATTTTCTACACGTTTGACATGCTTTGAACTATAACAACAATCATGATACAACCTTCAACATCAATGCCATCTTCAAACATTTTAAACAAGCTTAGCCATTTAAGGAAAAAACTCTTGACATCAATGACATGTTCAAACATTCTCAATGAGCTGTCATCTCATGATAACACCTTCGACATCAATTAACACCTTTGACATGAGTGACAACACTTTCTATCAACTCAAAATTATGGTATATTTACATGTGGGAAACATTACGCATTTTGGTAGCATGCTCAATGTCTTGGGGACTTTATGGAGATTTAGTTAGGCCCCTTAGAGCTAAGATATATTTCACAACCAATCCATCTATTATTTCTCTCTCACTTGAGGATGGGGGATAATATGTAGAAAACTATAATTATTTGGAGAGGTTGGTATATGAGTCTTGGTAGTGGATGGAAGCCTATACTCTATGTTAGTTATGACTTTGAATATTTAAATTTGGAAAATTGATGAACTTAGGGCATTATGAATACTTATAGGATTATGAAGAAAGGTTCCACCTTAGCTAGAAAAGGGCCAGCTACACACTTGACCGTAAGTCACTGAAGCTAGTCCTACTTAGAGGAGTTAGGGAAGATTATTTAGATACCCTAAACTTGTTGGCAGGTGGAGATATATACCAATTACCCTATAAGGATATCAAGGCTACCTTTAGAAACCATTCTAGGGAAACTCAGAAAAGGGGTAGGGGTATTCAACCTATGGTCAGTCAATCCACTTCCAAATAATCCATCAAGTTGAAATTGGAAACATGCTCGAGGATTTCAAGAGTGAGATGATGTAATCCCTTGCAGTACAAATGGACACTATGCACATTAAGAGAAAGGAGGAGGAAACCGAGAGAGCCTTAGCCATTTTCTACCCTAGATGCACTAGGAGGCACCTTAGGAATGAATTTCCATCAAATTCAATTGAAATCTCCTCAGTCTGTGAAGAAAACTACTCCACAGAGAAATTACCTTCTCTCTTTAGACTAAAGTCTATATATTAAGGAGATGAAGGGCTAACTTAATATCTCCGCTACATAAACCAAAGGAGACCTCATGGGCCTAGGCCATACTAGTAGGGCTTGCAAGGTTCATGCCATGTACATTAAAACCACAAACAGACCATATCCATACCTTCTTGGGGGACCCTCCTCATCCTTCCTGGTATACCACTCCTTAATGCTCTGCCCCTCAATATCATTCCTAGCTAGCCAGCCAGTCATTTCAACCACATACTTCGCCACGACCTCAGTGGGATGAATTGCCCCAGGGGTACAAACCCATATACAACAATTCTCAGCTCTATTTCCTTCACCAACTGCTCAACCACAACTTTTACACTCTGCTACACCTAAACAAACCCATATGCCTGCCCAGCCAAATACGAACCCGAGCAATAGATAGAACCAAAAAATAGACAATGGAGAGACCTCCTATCTTGATTATGTTGTGGAGATTCAAGAAATCAGCCTAAGATCTATGAGAGTACTCCTGGAAAACCCACCTCTACCTCCACCTATGGAGGTTGAGGAAGAAAGAGAGGAAATCATGACTAAATCATATCCACCACCCTTTCCTAAGAGATTAACCCAACCACTCCATTCTACCTGAGAAGAGACTCAACTTATGGGAGAATTGAAAAATCTGTGTGTCAAAATTCCACTTCTCCAAGCTATTAAATATGTACATATTTACTACAAGTTTATTAAGGAGAAGTTCTTCAAGCATCCAGGGAGGCGAAGAAGAGATACCCCCACCATTAATGTCAGTGAACAACTATCTAACTTAATGTTGGGGCAGGTAATATTTCCAAAGTCTTTGGACCCTGGAAGACCTGTACTAGATGTCCACATCAATGGCCCCATTGTCCCACACACTTTGATCGATCTTGGGACTGCCATTAATGTGATGACCAAGGAAGACATGCTCAAGCTCAACCTTGAGGGTTCATTAAGAAAGACCACAAAAATTCTATAACTCACAAACTACTCCACAGTGACCCCTGAGGGGATTGTGGAGGATGTGATGGTCTCCATTGACTCTTAGGAATACCCTGCAGATTTCCTAGTTACCTATCCTAAGGCTAAGCTTACTAGTTACCCTCTCATCCTTGCGAGGCCCTGGCTAGCCACCGTCGATGCCTACATTAGCTGTAGGGCTAAAAATATGACTATTAAGAATGGGCATATGTCCAATAAGTTACTCCTATACCCTCCTGCTTAGAGATCTCTAGAGCTTGACTTACCTCTATGGCTGGAAGATGAGGAAGAAGATGAAGTTGATTCTCCCAAACTCCATACCTTATAAACATCCCTAGGAGGGGGGAACCAGATGAAGATGATTTGATTAAACACATACTCCAAAGTCCAACTCCCAGTACATTTTCCTTAAAAGAAGTAGTAAAGGAAACCTAGAACAACCATCAGTTTGATCTATGCTTAGCTGATTCCCACCCTATCTCTGTGAAAACCATAGAATTCGCCCTCGAGAGAAACTTTAAAATCAACCCATATCTTCTTGATCACCAAGAATAAAAATTGTGTAACATGCTAAAGGAACATCTCGATGCCTTTCCTTGGAGTTACAAAGAAATGAAGGGAGTTCACGGCTCAGTGTGTACTAACCACATTTATATCAAATAAGGTTGCAAAGGAGGATGAATCCAGCTCTCAAAGATATATTCAAAGAAGAATTGCAAAAGATGCTAGATGTAGGATTCATTTACCCTATCTCAAACAGTGAGTGGGTCTCTCCTTTGGTTTGTCTTTCAAAGAAAAATGGTAAGTGGAGGATTTGTGTCGATTATAGAGAGTTAAACTGAGCCACAAAGAAGGAGCATTTCCCTCTACCTTTCATCAACCAAGTACTATATGGCCTAGCAGGGAAAAAGTTTTTCTCTTTCGTAGATGGATTCAGTGGGTAAATTCAAATCGAGATCAGCTTGGAAGACCATGATAAAACCACCTTCACTTGTCCTTGGGGTAATTTCGCTATAGGGTCCTTTCTTTTGGCCAATACAATGCTCCTTCCACTTTCCAGAGAGAAGTCCTATATATCTTTCTTGCGTTAGTCCATGATGCAGTAGAGATTTATCTGGGTGAGTTTACACCTTATGTATGTGATTTCTAGGAGGCCCTATCCAACTTACGTAAGGTGTTGAAAAAATGCATTCAAATAAACCTATTTCTTAGTCCTGAAAAAAGTGAGCTCTTGATGACTACAGTGTTGGAAATAATACTAAGACGGTGGGGTGGGGGGGGGTGAATGAGCATTATCAAATCAATAAAACTTTTTCATTTCCATACTTAGATACATATACGCTACTTCAATAAAGGGAACCCAAGTGTATACGCAACTGTGTCTAATGCAACTAGCGTATATCTAGAATACTTATGATTCAATTAATCCATTAAATGTTGATCTTTAGTTAGTGCATCAGAACTTATTTAACCATATATATAGTAAGCAGGTGTAGTAAAACAGAACAGATCATCACACACAAGAAGCACACATGAACACCATGATATAAGGTGGAAACCCAATGTGGGTGAAAACCACCTACTGCAAGTCGTCTCTATCTTCTTTTAATAAGAAACTTATTTTACAATAGTTTTGTACTGGTGTAGTCTTACACCAGTACACAGTCTTCTACCTACAGAAGGCTACAACCTTCTCTCGTTCTCCAAACTCTCCTGGAAGGGAGCTACAACCCCCTTAGCTCTTGTACTAGTCGATCCACTTACTAGTACGTAGGTGACGACCTACTGAAATGCTCCAACCTTTACTCATTCTCCAGCTTCTATTGCAAGGGAGATACCACCCCCTCAGCTCTTGTAGTAGCGGATGTACTAGTACATAGGTGCCGACCTACACAAGGCAAAAACCTTCTCTTTCTTCCTCCTGGTACCACGTTTCATACATTTTCAAACTGGATACTCCTGAAGCACAACACTATAATATGAAGCACACTGGATACTCATATTGGACCCATCAATATCACTGAAGTACAAAACAATCAATACTAGCATCAGCAATTTCTGAATCACTGAAACCCTGTCAACAACACAGTCACCAGAACACAGAGCAGACTACAGAACTTTGCAATAACAATCAAACCAAACTACAACTTCAAAAATCATACTTCATTATGTATGTGCTACTACGATGAATCAAACCCATGTATATATGCGCTTTCGCCAAAGCCAACCCGCGTACAAATTAATACATATTTAATCATGACTTTGTGGCTGTTTCAAACATCATTCATACCCAGATCATAACATGCATACAATAAAACATATATCAATAATTCAGATCTAGTCTATCCATGATCAAACCATATAAACATGATTCATTTCAAACCATTTGATCCCAATCTATCCTTAGATCTTGTTCTCCATCAACCGATGAGATCCCTCCTTAGCTCAGATCAAGCAATGCATCATAACCCATATCCTGCATATTGGATCTCATACTACATCAGATATTCAAGTCTTTTTCCATGCCTTTGCCTAATGACCTTCTTCTCCTTTTATAGTCTTAGGCCTTACTCAATACCATGGTCCGAAACCATAACAAAACAATACCATGGACCCAATACTTGGGATCAACACTTCTGACGAGACACCATGGCCCAAAACCATAGGTTCAAATACCAAGGACTAAATACCACAAACCAAAAATAAGTTCTCCCACATGTATGCACTTTTTTCTTGCGTGAAAGTGCATGAACGTTTCTCTGCATGAAAGTCCGTGAACTTTTCTCTGCGTGAAAGGAACTTTTCTTTTCATGAAAGGAACTTTTCTCGGCATGAAAGTGCGTGAGCTTTTCTATGCATGAAAGGAACTTTTCTCTGCATGAAAGTGTGTGAACTTTGCTGCACTATAATTTATCATCTAAGTGATTTGCCATCAAGGACAACACTTGTCTCATAATGCCAACAATCTCCCCCTTTGGACTTGATGGGAAAGCTAACTTGTCATACTGAGAACTGTCATCTGATTCCTTTGAGTTGTCCAACATCCCATGCATTCAGTCACATCTGATATCTCTTCTGTCGATTCATCTAGTTATAAATAAGTGAGATGTGCTTCTATGAGTGGGTTTCCATCAAGTACAATACATGCATCATAATGCCAACAATATCCCCCTTTGGACTTGATGGCAACAATACCAAATCACTCTCCCCCTTTGACATCAAGGGCAAATGGTGGACCAAGATATTCTCTTCCTTTGATAAACATTCTGCTGTCCATACTCCCCCTGAGTGCCTGCCAAAATTTCTGAATGAGCCCCCCCTTTGTATATGCCAATGTGTACCAATCTGTCCATGCTCCCCCTGAGTACATGCTGAGTCTCTGCACTGCTAAAGTGTGTTGTTTATGCTCCCCCTGACTGTAGGCAAGATCTACAAAAACATGTTCTACAAGAAGAACATGACTCTATCTTAAATGACCTTCCTATCACCAAGACTCATACATACATCCATCTCTCAACAAAGTGAGGATGTCAAAATATTGACTCATCCACCCATCCAAGTGGGCTTACACTAGAAGTTTACTCATGATAAACAAGTACATTACATCATTAATGCTAGGTATAGTAGGGAAACCAAAACAGGTTGTTACATGACCTTGATAACAAAAGACATATATGACATAGATACGAAATATCTAGGGCAAGACTATGAAAGTTATCAATAACTAATATCAGCAGCATTTGTCAATCACTATTTAGATCAGCAACCATGTTCTCCTTCTGTTCTCCCTCTGCATTTGTTCCACTTCAAATCAACAACAACTGAGCACTTGAACCAAAATCTTCTAAGATAACGCCAACAGTGCATTATTAAAAGTTTATCTACTCCTCCTAAACCTGTTTCAAATGGTCTTTGTGAGACCCGTATCAGGCTTCCTTCATCCAGAGTCTGTCCCCACTTATTTCCTTCAAAAACACCATATACGTGACTACGTCCACATAAACCTACGTATATACACAGATGTTCTTCATAAAACTCGTGTACAACCATTTCCAGATCAGCAACCTGTAAATGTTCTGTAGCAAGGTATGTTTTCATATCGATATCAACTTATCCTTTTGAAAGAGATCATAGCCATCTCATCAACATCAAGATCTGCATGATCTTA
The DNA here is from genome assembly GCA_000404065.3 of Pinus taeda. Classification (NCBI taxonomy): domain Eukaryota; kingdom Viridiplantae; phylum Streptophyta; class Pinopsida; order Pinales; family Pinaceae; genus Pinus; species Pinus taeda. Next base: position 56,823 of record APFE031090396.1, on the reverse strand, counting down.
TATATCATCCATGTATCATCAATCGGAGACATCTGTATCAATCAATATATGTAAGTATCAATATGTCATTTTATCATCATCATGTCTCCAACAATGCAATTTTGAGTAATCATTCATGTATCTAGCATACTGTATATAGTACTATGTAACTTTAGCTCAAGATCATCAACCGCAACGACCATCATCCACATGAGAGCAAAGAACTATAGAAGACTTGCATCAACTATATTATATGATATTTATGCATATGACGACAGCAGCGTATGATAGACTCATCATCAAGTAATGAAGATGTGTATACAAGCTTTGTACTTCTCCTTATCCTTATGAAGATCACCATGCAAGCACCATATATGCATTATCAGAGAATCAATCACAAATCTGATATGAACATCAACTATGTAACCCCAAGAAACATATGAGATTTTGTCATGGATAACTCATAACCATAGCAAGATATATCACTTAGCCATATAAGCATCATCACCAAGGACTACTAACCATAATTCCAACAATGCAGCATTAGAAGATTATATGCTCCCCTTGAACCTGTGCCATCTTGTTTACTATCAGATCTGATCATGCATATATCAGCAGGAAGTATCAAGGCATTATCATCATCAAGTTAGGATCAAAAACACTTCTAAACATCATACAAGTATGAAGACATTTCCTCACATCATCAGCAGATTGTAACCATTATCAAACATAATAAATAATGGACTGAATCATATCAGACCCTTTTTCTGAGCCCGTCCCTACTGCTTTTCCTCAGACTGACATATACGTGACTGTGCAGTGTGTAACTTGCAGATATACGTGATTTTCCTTTATGAAACTTGTGTATGAGATTCGGGACACTGAAGTTTTATACTTTCAGCTCCCCTTGAGTCTATTATATCTGTGTTGTGTTGTGTCTGAGTGTGTTGTGTTGTGCCACATATTTCTGTCTGAACTTCCTTCTACTTCCATATCTTTAAGCGTGATGATGTTTTCTCCTTTTGGTATGGTGCTCGTGCTTTGTTCCTGCATTCCTTTGCTCTGTGTCCAAGCTTGTTACATGCATAGCATCTTACTTGTTTCATATTCCTTCTGTACCAATCAATAGCTTTGTTACCAAACATATTGCAATAAAAAAAATATCCCTGAAAGTACCTGGAATGTGATGATATTTCTGAGTGATGATCTTGACTTATTCCTCTTCTGCATCTGGCTGCAACATGTCCAAGATTATGACATACATAACATTCAACATTATTCATTAGAGGAGTAAAAGATTTTCTTTGAAGAATTTCTTTCAGGGTTGATCTTTCATTTCCTTTTTGAGCATCTCAGATTTTGCATTAGAGTTCCTTGTCTTACTTTGTGAGCTAGATTCACCTTCAATGGATTCATGAAAACCAAGACCAGTTTTGATAGTAGGAGATCTTTGACTACTAATAATATCATCTAAAATCTTAGTACTATCTTGAAATCATAAGAGCTTATCCTTCTTTTCTAATTTATCATTTATAATATTTACCTCAACCTGAAGTTGCTCTTCCCTTTCACAATGCTGCTTCTTCATGTTTTCTTCAAATTTTCTTTCTTCTTCCAGCTGATGTCTTAGTTCAAGAAATCTGTTTTCTTGTTTTTCAAGTGCTTGGAGTAGTTCTTTATTCTGCTTCTTTGATTCTTTAAGATCTTCCTTTAGCGAGCAGATCTATCTTTGATTTTCTTGATGGTTCTGTTCCTTTCATTGACTTCACATATTAAAGATGTCACTTCATCTTGCAGCTTTTGACATTGATTTTCCTTGTCCTTGAATAACCTCCTTACCTTGTTTCCTTCCTCCAATTGAGCTTTAAGTTTGGTAGTTTCTGCTTTGCAGTCACATTCCCTTTTGTTCAATAGATCTTGTTGGTCTCTAATTTTATCTGTAAACCCTTTAAATATTGCCTCTATTCGATATCTTTCTTGTTCACCCATAAGAGAAAATTGAGTTATTTCACCATCACATTCATCATCTTTAGATGGATAGATGTCTTCGGAGGATAGAAAATTCATACCTGATAGTTCATATTCATTCTGAAGTGATTTTGAATCTGAAGTGTTTATTCCACATGATCCCCAATTGATTCTCTCACTGTCATAGTTCTTCTGAGATGTCTTCTTCTTCTTAGGCACTTTCTTCTTAAGTTTCTTTCCCATTGTTCCACGGATCTCCTTCAAATGATCAAGCTTCTACCAAAGGACCTGCTCTGATACCAATTGTTGGAAATAATACTGAGAGGGGGTGGGGGCGGGGGGTGAATCAGTATTATCAAATCAATAAAACTTTTTCATTTCCATACTTAGATACATCTACACTACTTCAATTAAGGGAACCCGCGTCTATACGCAACTGTGTCTAATGCAACTACCGTATATCGAGAATACTGATGATTCAATTAATCCATTAAATGTTGATCTTTAGTTAGTGCATCAGAACTTCTTTCACCATATGTATAGTAAGCAGGTGAAGTAAAACAGAATAGATCATCACACACAAGAACCACACATGAACACCATGATATAAGGTGGAAACCCAATGTGGGTGAAAACCACCTGTTGCAAGTCGTATCTATCTTCTTTTAATGAAAAACTTCTTTTACAATAGTTTTGTACTGGTGCAGTCTTATACTAGTATGCAGGCTTCTACCTGCAGAAGGCTACAACCTTCTCTCGTTCTCTAGACTCTCCTGGAAGGGAGCTACAACCCCCTTAGTTCTTGTACTAGTCGATCCACTTACTAGTATGTAGGTGTTGGCCTACTGAAATGCTCCAACCTTTACTCGTTCTCCAACAGCTACTGGAAGGGAGATACCACCCCCTCAGCTCTTGTACTAGCTGATGTACTAGTACGTAGGTGCCGACCTACAGAAGGCAACAACCTTCTCTTTCTTCCTCTAGGTACCACAGTTCATACATTTTTAGACTGGATACTCCTGAAGCACAACACTATGATCTAAAGCACACTAGATACTCATACTAGACCCATCAATATCATTGAAGCACAAAACAATCAATACTAGCATCATCAATTTCTGAATCACTGAAACACTGAAACCCTGTCAACAACACAGTCACTAGAACACAGAGTAGACAACAAAACTTTTCAATAACAATCAAACCCAACTGCAAATTCAAACATCATACTTCATTATGTATATGCTACTACGATGAATGAAACCCATGTATATGCGTGCTTTCGCCAAATCCAACCCACATACAGATCTATACATATTTAATCATGACTTTGCGGGTATTTCAGACATCAGTCATACCCAGATCATAACATGCATACAATAAAACATGCATCAATAATTCAGATCTAGTCTATCCATGATCAAACCATATAAAGATGATTCATTTCAAACCATTTGATCCTGATCTATCCTTAGATCTTGTTCTCCATCAACAAGTGAGGTCCCTCCTTAGCTCAGATCAAGCAATGCGTCATAACCCATATCCTACATACTGGATCTCATACTACATCAGATATTCAAGTCTTTTTCCATTCCTTTTCCTAATGGTCTTCTTCTCCTTTTATAGTCTTAGGCCTTACTCAATACCATGGTCCATAACCATAACAAAACAATACCATGGACCCAATACTTGGGATCAACACTTCTAACGAGATACCATGGCCCAAAACCATAGGTTCAAATACCAAGGAATAAATACCATGGACCAAAAATAGGTTCTCCCACATGTACGTGCTTTTCCTTGTGTGAAAGTGTGTGAACTTTTCTCTGCATGAAAGTGCGTGAACTTTTCTCTGCATGAAAGTGTGTGAACTTTTCTCTACATGAAAGGAACTTTTCTCTGCATGAAAGTGCGTGAACTTTTCTGCACTATAATTTATCATCTGAGTGATTCACCGTCAAGGACAACACTTGTCTCATAATTCCAACATACAGGGACTGTGCTAGGTCATTCAATATTCCAGCAAGGACTTCAGATGCATCCAAAAAAATAGCTATCATCCAAAGGGTCCCACCTCCACAAAAGAAGAGAGATGTCAGAAGTTTCCTATGGTTAGCTGGATAATATCGAAGTTTATAAAAGACTTTAGCAAGTTAGCTTCTCCTTTATTTGGGTTTTTGGCCAAGGAATTTGAGTTTGTATCGTGAAATAGTTGTAAAGAGACCCTGAAAAACCCTTAAGGACAAGTTAACCACTACACCGATTCTTTGAGGCCCAAATTTGGCCCTTCCTTTTCATATACATGTTATGCCTCACAAAAAGACCTAGGAAGAAATCTGGGACAAACATATGAAAAATTGCCTTATGCTATTTATTTTATGAGTAACAATCTGTCAAAGGCTGAACTGAACTACATAGTGATCAAAAAGGAACTCCTGGCTGTTGTGCATTCATTGAACAAATTTAGGCATTACATTATAGGTTACCAAACTTTTGTACATACTTACCATGTCGCAATCAAATATTTAATGAATAAACCTGATGTGAATGCCCAAATTATTATATGGTTACTTTTATTACAACAATTTGATCTAACTATTTTACATAAGACTAGCAAGGAAAATGTTGCTGGAGATTTTTTGATTAGATTAACTTTTCCTACAGGTGAGGAAGGAATGGTTGATGATAAGTTAATGAATGAACACCTTTTTTCCATTTCAATTCTCTCACCATGGTTTGCTGACATAGCAAATTATTTGGTATCTGCATAGTTCCCACCAAATTTGTCCTGCAAAGAGAAATAAAGATTGTGAGGAAGAGCGCCCCATTCACTTGGATTGGGGGAAACCTCTTCAAACTAGTCCTAAATAAAATTCTGAGAAATTTTGTCATGGAGGAGGACTTCTCTGAATTCCTTCGGACCAGTGATGATGGGCCTTGTTGAGGTCACTTTACAGAAAAGAGGACAACATTCAAGGTGTTACAAGCCAATTATTATTGGCCATTTTTTCATCAAGATGTTGAAAGATATACTAGTCAGTGTAATCGATGCCAAAGGATGGGAAAGCCTACTCCAAGGGATGAAATGCCTCTTCAACCTCAAGTGACTTTTGAGCCATTTGAAATGTAGGACATGGATTTAGTTGGACCTATTGACCCTCCTTCCAAGCAAAAGTAGTATATCATTGTCTGCACTGACAATATGACTAAGTGGGCTGAAACCAAGGAAATCATGACAATAATAGAGGAGAAGGTGTTTGAGTTCTTAAGGGAGAATGTATTTTACATGTTCGGGTAACCTAAAGAACTAGTCACTGACCAAGGCAGACAGTTCACCTCCAAAATGATTGAAGACTTATTGAGCAGCACAAGATCAAGCATAGAACTTGGACTCCCCATCAACCACAAACTAATTGGCAAGTGGAGGTGACCAACAGAGCATTGGAGGGAATTCTAACCAAAGTAGTTAGCAGCAGCAGGAAAGATTGGGCATATAGACTAGTTGAGGCCACATGGGCCTAAAATACAACTTGGAAGACCGCCATTGGGTTCACACCCTATGACTTGGTCTATTGGAAAAAGGCCTTATTGTCCATTGAATTCGAGTACAATACATTGATGATGGTAGCTGAACTAGATCTAGAGCTAAGGAGTGCACAAAAGGAGAGATTGCTCCAGTTGAATGGGTTAAATGAGTTTGGAATGCAGGCCCTCCTACACATAGAGGTAACTCAAATTCAGAGGAAGATATGACATGACAAGAACATCAAAGAGAAGCAATTTGAAGAAGGTGATTGGGCTTTATTATATGGTTCTAGATATAAAGACTTTAAGGGAAAGTTAAGGACTAGATGGTTAGGGCCTTATGCTATATAGAAATGTCATGATAATGGTTTAGTGCATATCAGAACCATAGATGTAGAGGCCATTCCTTTACTTGTTAATGGGCACAAATTGAATGTTTACAAAAGTCTTATGTAAAATAAAGAGTTCATTGATGGTATAAAAAAAATGATGGGGGTGGATCACGTCTCGACTACTACCTCATCAAGTCACTGATAAAAGAAAAAATATTAAAAAATAAGGAGATTGAGGTGAAAACCTCTGTGACACACCTGTTTCCCACTATTGGATTGAAAACCTCTTGAGGTGGCACAATGGTGTCAAAAACAAAAAAGAGAAATAAAAAGATCTTTGGGTGAAAACCTTTGTTGAGGTGCCCAGGGAAAGTATCTAGGATGAAAACCTCTTCGACACAAACTAGTTGTTTTCAAAAAATAAAATAAAAAATAAAAAGAGAAAATAAAAATCGTGAAATATTGTTTGCAAGTCAGCAAGTTTGTTAACAACACAAAAATGTTAAATATACATGCCATATGTTTCATCCTAGTAGTCCACATCATGTTGAATTCATCCTAACATCATGCTACCATTGTATCTACTCTGTCCAACCAAATCATGTCTTATGTCCTCCATCATTTCATCCATGTGCTAAATTATATGTCCTAATATGGTGAAAGGGGGTTTAAGGCTTTGTTTTTTGTTCATTTTACCTCATAAGTTTTCTAGTCGAAAATGGAATTATTTTGGAAACCAATGGAAACTTTCCTCTCTACCTAGTCTCACCTCCCTGGGAATAAACAATTGAGCTCTTTTGGATCCCACTATGGATGAAACACTAAGGTTATGTGTCCCACAAGACCCCTACCCACTAATCATAATTTCCTCAACTGTTGACTTTTAAAGTGCCACATCCTCCCATTGTTGCATTTTTCCATGTCGTCCTAGTGGCTCATGACGCTGGTAATTTAAACTCATGCTTCTCTTCGAAACTTATATGATTTATTCCATCTAGATTACGTGTCTTTTGTGCTACCCACACCATCCTTCCTTCATTCTTATGATTTTTCCACGTGCATCCATGTGGCTAACCTTGCCAAATATCTATGTTCACTCAGCTATGGGGCCCCTAACCAAAATCATAAATTTTTTTACTTTTATCCTCAATACATTTATCTGACATATCTTTTAATCTAGTAAGTATTTGGAATTAAACATACCATTTGGAAGTTCTTTCTAAAATTAAAATGGCTCCAAATTTTTTCCTCCTTGAATAATCTAATTCACCGCAATTGCTCACCAATTTACATGTAAATATAAGATATTTTCTACATGTTTGACATGCTTTGAACTATAACAACAATCATGATACAACCTTCAACATCAATGGCATCTTCAAACATTTTCAACAAGCTTATCCATTTAATGATAACACTTTTCAACCATTCTCAATGAGCTTAGTCATCTAGTGATAACAACTTTGACATCAATTAACACCTTTGACATGAGTGACAACACTTTCTATCAACTGAAAGTTGTGGTATATTTACATGTGGGAAACATTATGCATTTTGGTAGCATGCTCAATGTCTTGGGGACTTTATGCAGATTTAGTTAGGCCCTTTAGAGCTGAGATATTGTTTCACAATCAATCCATCTATTATTTCTCTCTCACTGGAGGATGGGGGATAATATATAGAAAGCTATAATTATTTGGAGAGGTTGGTATATGAGTCTTGGTAGTGGATGGAAGCCTATACTCTATGTTAGTTATGACTTTGAATATTTAAATTTGGAAAATTGACATGTCAGAGGTACCTTTCCTGGAATTAGATATTCTTTCAATATATTTTGATTGAGGGGTATATCTTGCTAAGTTGAAGCTCAATATTGTGAAGGTGTTGAAGGATGTATTTTGTTTAGTGGTATTTATATTTTCTAATTGAAGGATTTTTAGTTTGATTCCCCTACTGCTTTTAGAAGTAGTGATTAATACTATGTGCCCTTTCCTCGAAGTTTTAGAATTTTTTTTTTAAGTGTGAATTTTTGTTGGTAAGTTTGTATTAGGTTTTGTATTCATTATTCAATATTCATAATCATGAAAAGATGTTAGATTCCTTGTTGGGTTTCATTTGGAAAAGAATTAGTAATGCAATTTTGCTTCTATAAGGAGTTTATCAACTAGTATGGGGGGATAATTGGATTTTATTATGGAAACAACCAACACTATATGGAATTGTGAGTCGCTTATCACTCTTCACCCTATGTGGGTGTGGTCTTTGGGACAAATTTCTTCCATTTCTCTGTAAATTCATATAATGTGTCAGAAAAATATGTTTTGGGAGCGGGTTGATAGATGCTTAGAGGAGAATTTCAATTAGTAGCAATAATATCTTCTTCAAATGAATGTAAAAATAAATAAATTGTAATCCAATGCAATCGTGGCTATGGAAATGATGCTCGATCTCCAGTATAAGTTTCATTATTTGGAGGATGAATTGGAGAACATCAAAGTGAAATTGGAAGAAGGGTTTCAGAAAGTGAACATGGCTAGTAGAACATTGAAAATAATATCCTTTAAGCCCTCAAACACAACCTTAAAATAAATTACCAAGCTAACCAAAAACAACAATGGAAGGCTCAATCTCATGTCAACTAAATCCCAATTGTTTGGTGATGCTATAAGTTTCATTTTGTCTAGGGTACCATATTGCATGTGTATAAGTGGGAGAGTCTAGAATCATTTCTAAGAGGGATGATGTAAATAAATGGAATATAGTAGGATGGACTTGTATTCCCAGCCCATGTCCTTTGGACTTGAATAATAAATTTTACAAAATATGTAAATATGTTGTGTTAAAAACAATGACTTCAATACTTAATACCATTTTCAGTCATGTCAAAAAGAAATAAATTGATAGATAACTCAAATATATATATATATACATTATATATATATATATATATATATATATATATATAGTATATTCTATATATTGAATTTTTTATATGTTTATTAATTGAATTTACTATGAATTTATGGATGATTACTAATATGTATCGCATTTCTATATGTATACATACTCTTATTTTTTAATCATCTGTTTATTATTTAAATTTGTTAACTTGTTATAGTTTATTATACAAGAGGCCCTCTCAAGCACTCCACACTTGAAGATGTTGAAATGCCCTGTAAAAATTTTGACTTAATCAAAGCACATGAACATAAAATAAAATTTATAATTATATTTATAATGATATTTATAATTAATTATAGTTAATAATTGGACCACCCTAGATCCATCTTAACTATAGATCTACCATGCATGAAGACAAATCATATCTCTTTGCAATCAAAAAATGGTTTGCATCTCAAGAGATTCAGTTCCTCATTGCGCTTGGTAGATCCAAAGTTAGGATGGAGCTAGGACGGTTATTTATTTGTTCTGAAACATGAACCAATATTATTTTAATTTATTTAAATGTGATATGCGTATTACGATTTTTTCCTAGGAAAAAATAGTTGTAATTTTATTAATAAATATAGAAATACATAACATGAGTTAATCAATTCATCTGTTGTTTTTACTATTTTTATTTTTGTCAGGCTAGGCAGTAACTCCACAAAGAAACAACTAATTCGTGTTTTATTCCACAAGGTAGATCTTCATTATATACATGAGGGAGACACTGTTCAGTTGATCTCTCGATGACTGTTCATATTTCTAATTTATTTATTTACATAAATTCACCCAGTCACAAGGATTAGGTGTGAACATTCCCCCCCTTAATTTGAAGGGATGTTGGTGATTCCAAGCATCATTCTGAATCGTTCAACCTTTTCTCTTCCAAGTCCTTTGGTGAAGATGTCTGCAATTTTCTCATTTGTGGAACAATGACGGAGATGGATTGTTTTGGCCTCAACATGATGTCGAATCAGATGATATTTAGTATTGATGTGCTTCATTCGATCATGGAATTTTGGGTTCTTGGCAAACTTTATTGGAGAGGTATTGTCAATCATGAGTGGAGTTGATTGTACTTGTTTTACCTGAAAATCTTCAAGAATTTTCTTGAGCCACACAATTTCTTTTGTTGCTTAGCTGCTGCCACGTATTCTTCTTCTGTTGTGGAATATTCTAGAATTGATTGTTTGCGTGATCTCCAGGAGACAGCTCCTGATCCAAGACTCATAGCATATCCCGAATTTGATACCCCAGTTTCTTTGTCTTCGTCAAAGTCTGAATCAGAGTATGAAATCAAGCTGAAGTCATCCACCTATGTATACTTCATTCCAAAGTCTTGAGTTCCCTTCAACTACCTTAGAACTCTTTTTGCAGCAGACCAATGTCCCTCACAAGGCTTTTGCATAAACTTGGAGAGGATTCCAACAATAAACGTAATGTCTGGTCTGATAGTAGTTAGGTAGTTGAGACTTCCTACAAGTTGTCTATACTTTATTGCATCCTCAAATTCATTTCCTTCAATAGATGTGAGCTTTAAGTTTTGTTCCATTAGAGTAGTAAGAGGATTGCACTCTTAAATGCCAAACCTGTTCAACAGATCTCCAATGTATTTCTTTTGAGAAAGAAATATGGACTTTGGATGTTGGGTTACTTCAATGCCAAGATAGTAATGAACATAGCCCAAATCAGTCATTTCAAAACTTTTCCCCAATTCTTTCTTTATGGATGCAATGTAGATTTCATTGTTCCCTCTCATTAAAAGATCATCTACATATACCACAATATATACAACTTTTTTGCAAACTTTCTTGACAAATAAAGTTGCATCATCAAGCTCAAAATGTTTGAAATTGAGTTTCAGAAGATGCTCAGATAGTTTTTCATACCAGGTTCGTGGTGCTTGTTTGAGGCCATACAGGGTCTAAACAAGTTTGAATACTTTATGTTCATGTCCTTTCAAAGCAAATCCTTCAGGCTGGGACATGAAAACATTCTCTTTTAGATCTCTATTCAAGAAAGCAGTTTTTACATCCATTTGATGGACTTTCCAACCATTCTGAGCTGCTAGTGCAAAGAGTGTCTGGATGGTATCCCATTTTGCTGTGAGGGCAAAAGTATCCTCATAATCGACCCCTTCCTTCTGTGCAAAACCTTTTGCCACAAGCCTAGCTTTGTGCTTGTCAACTGGGCCATCAGCTTTATACTTGTTCTTGTAGACCTACTTGCAGCCAATTGGTTTGGTTCCTAATGGAGGATGAACGAGCTTCCAAGTGACATTCTTAATGAGGGCATCATACTCCTTTTGCATCGCTTCTTCCCATTCATCATGAGAAGTAGCTTATTTGAAGGAAGTTGGTTCAAAATTTGTAGACAAGTTCAATTCACAATCATAAGAAACATCCATATCAACAGGTGAGTTAGAGTCATCTACATCACCTCCATTTTTCCAGTTTGAATTTCTAGTTCCTATCTTTCCAACTTCATCAGGATGACCACTTTCAAGTGTATTTGTCACCCACTTTGGGGGAAATTTTTTAGATGGTCCAGGCTGCTCTGTTGATTGAGTTGGCACTGAATCAAGATTGAGTAATTCTATCAATTACATCACTTAAAGCATCATCCGTTGTTGGAGTTTCATGCGAGGGAGAGTGTTCTTCAGAAGACGATTCCACATGTTGATCTAGTATAGGAATCCCCCTTCAAGATGTGGAATTTGATTATCCAATTCTTGAAATGATTTTTCTTTTGTGAATCTATCCAAGCAATCAAGTTGCCGCTCAACAACATTGTCAGTTTTGGATGATTCAAGGAAAATCACATATCTAGATACAACAAACTTCTTATTTACTTCATCATAGAGGCAGTATGCTTTGGAAGTGTTTGAATACCCTAGGAAGATACACTTACAACTTCTAGAACCAAGTTTGTTTCTATGTACCTATGGTATCAAGGCATAATAGGTGGAACCAAAGACCCTGAGATGCTTTACGGAAGGAACATGTCCATACCACATTTTGATATGGAGTCTTGTTTGTTATAGCATTAGATGGACATCTATTCTTTATATATGTAGCACATAGAACAACATCAACCCAAAACATTATCTTTACATTTTTTAAGAAAAGCAGGGATCGTGCCATATTTAAGATTGTTCTATTCATTCTTTCAACTACACCATTATGTTGGGGATTATATGGTACAGTTGTTTGATGTTTGATCCCATGTTGGCGAAGATAGTTTTCAAATTAATTTGATGTGTACTCTTTTCAATTATCAGTGCGAATAGACCCAATATGAGGTTGTGCATCATTTTCAATCCATTTATGAAAATTCTTGAATGTTTGAAAAGCATCAGATTTGTTCTTCAATAAATAAACCCAACACATTCTGGTGTAGTCATCAATAAATGTCATGATTTATTTATTTCCATTTGTAGAAGGAACATGCATTGGACCACATAAATATGAATGAATGAGTTCATGTTTTCTATGTGCTCTTGAATGTGAATCATGAAAAGACTGTTTTCTATGCTTTCCTAGAATGCAAGCATCCCATTGTTTAAGTTTCCTAGGAATTGTAGGCAAACTAGCAACACCATTTTTCTTCAACAAGTGGAGACTGTCATAGTTCAAATTTCCAAATATAGCATGCCATAATAAACTTGATGGAAGTGTACCTTCTTCGTGATGAGAATTGTATGAGAAATTTTGTGCACGAGCAGAGGTTCCTTGGAGCTTGAGAAGCCTTTCTTCTTCTATTTCCCTCATGACAAGTGAGTGGTCTAATGCTTTTCTTACCTCAAGCTTGCCATCAAACATATGAATGGAGTGACCTTGTTGGCGGATGTGGACCAAGGACAACAAGTTTCTCTTGCGCTGTGAGAGATATAGAACATGATGCAAAAGAGAGTCTAAAGGATCAGGCAGTTTAACCCTGATTGTGCCAATCCTTGATGGCTTGATTTTTGATTGGTTTACAAAGTATAATGCTCCATCAACATTGTCAGTGAAATCCTCAAAAAAATATTTTTGATGAGTCATGTGGCAGGTTGCTCCTGAATCAAGTAACCAATCATTTTTCCAAGAAGTAAGTGAAGCATTAAACAAATCCTCATTTACTCCAATGTTACATTGTGCCACAACATAGTGAGAAGATTCAGGTGCTTTACCTTTGTCTGTATCATCAATTTTACCTTTCTGTTGGTTTCTTTTTTGCTCAATTTTGTCACATGGTAGCTTGCATGTAAAGGCATCATGTGATCCATTTCTTTTGTGGCTTATGCAGTGCAAATCTACCTTTTCTCCTTGAGAATATCTGTGCCCATTGCCTTTGAAATATCTTCCTCTTCCTCTATGACCACCTCTTCCTCTTGTAGAATCTTGAGCATGATGCTTTTCTTTATGAGCAAGGCACACAACCTCTTCAGAAGATTCAGGGGCTGTCTTCTTTCCAAAAGCTTTCTCTCTTTCTGAAAAATTTTCACAAGAGAGTCAAAGGTTATATCTTTGAGATTTCCATTTGCTTGTAATGACTCAAGATAATTGGAGTAAGTAGGATGAAGTGCCTTGAGAAAAGTGATAAGTGGAATATCCAATTCAACCTTAGTGGATTTGATATCATGCATTGTAGACTTTACTTCAGATGCAAGAGCAAGAGGATCATTTTTTTGAAGTTCAAGAGTGGGGAGTTTAATCATGAGTTGAACGACTTCAAGTGCAAAATGTGAGTCATAGAGTTCTTTCAACTTTTGTAAGGATTCAAATGCAATTGAATATGAAGAAATATGGCGACTCACCTCTTCATTTATAGATGTTGTGATTAATGCATAAGCTTTGTTGTTCTTGTTTTCCCAGATGATGAGCTCTTTATCTGAGGTAGGTTGTACTGGTTCATTGTCTCTGTCTCCGACACACACTCCTTTCCACAAATCATTGAAAATAAGCGTGTGTTTTATAACCCAGGACCATTCAGGATAGTTCTCCTTGCCAGTGATAACTATTCCCACCATGGATATGATTGAATGCATTCTGTAAAAAATAACTTCTACTAATAGAAAAATACTTCTGCTAATATACAGTAAAATTTTACTTCTGGTGGTAATTTTTTTTACATTTCAAAAGGGCATTCTCTCCATGTACTATCTTTGTGTTTAATGAAAATATAAAACATAGATCACCTATGCATTCTTAAAAAATTTCAAATCTCTTCCTCATCATTTTTTTGCAATGTTCTTGAATTGTTTTACGTGAAAAGGAAACAAAGCTATCTGAATTTGGCCTTCACTACTGTAATCTCAATGTATATACTATACAATTCCATATAGAGTTTCCCATTAGGAATAAAATGGGTTCTAATCTAACATTTGCATATACTTCAATCTGAGTAGAATCAATCGTTTTGCTTTAAATCACAGAGTACCTCACCTTCTGATTCAGTGAACGAGATCAGAGTTGTAACTACATTGCCGGTTTTCTATGTGTTGACTTGAACCTAGCACCAATCATTCACGTATGTGAGATCAATCTATTCCAACTTTGATCATCCTCGACTGTTATAACAACCCTGTCAAGACCAGCATCACGAAACTTCTCAATTCTGTCATACGGGTTCCTCGATATATCTATTCAAGCGGTAATCTTCTGCAGAATGGCTTCATATACCTCTAATTATGGTGGAGGATAACACAGCACCAAACAGGGTTTTGGTTATGATTCGTGGGATCAATCTAGAGTAAATTCTAAGTGCTGACTTTTGAGAATATTATTGGAATGAGAGTATTTAGTGCGTAGTGAAGATAGGGAAGAACAAGCAGTGAAACAAAATGGCCACAATAGATGTGATGAACCCAGAGATTTTTAAGGAGGAAGAATCCATTCTCATGGAGATCCCTCAGAGGTTTTGTTTCCAATAGATAATAATGAGGAGAGCAGATAGGCATGATGCCGAGGGGATATGGAGGGCAACAGTGCATAGGGGGCCAGTCATTCAGTGAATGTTTAGGAATATGGCCACAAACAATGGCATTTGATTTTCAAACTTTAGAATATCTTCATGCACTGCGAATCCTGGTAGACTTTGTTCGAATAGCCGACAATTTCACCTTTAGACAATGTTCAGGGCTAGCATTCAGAAATAAAAATGCATATGATGGAGAGGGTCAGCATTCAGAAATAAAAATGCATATCGTAGACAGGGCCAGCATTTAGAAATAAAAAATGACAGATAGGGCCAGCGTTCAGAAATAAAAATGCATATGACATATAGGGCCAATGTTCATAAATAAAAATGCATATGACAGACTAGCGTACAACCCACATCAACAACAGTGCAGGGAGTTACAACTATTTTGGGAACTTGGCTCTGATACCATGTCAGGCCAGGCAGTAACTCCACAAAGCAAAACCTGATTCATGTATTATTCCACAAGGTAGATCTTCATTATATACATGAGGGAGAGACTGTTCAGTTCATCTCCTAATGACTCTTCATATTTATAATTTATTCATTTACTTAAATTTGCCTAGTCACAAGGATTAGGTGTCAACAATTTTTTTTGTTTTTTGTTTGAGTGTTTATTATTATCATTATTATTAGATCTAACTTTGATTTTATGAATATGACAACATCTTGATATTTAAATGTTTTCCCTCATTTATGGACATGACAACATCTCAACCATAACAAGTTGTAAAGCACCTATCAGTGCAATAACGTATACTACTTTACTAACTGGACTAAGGCTATGACTTATATATTTATCTATTCACTAAAATGTCAAGTGGAAGAATAGATTAGACGTGGAATTAAATTTTGCATATGATGAGTACCGAATCTACATACTTTTGAGAAGACCCACATTGAAAAAGTTGAAAATAAACCCATTTTATTCTTGTTTTTTTAACTTGAAAGAAACCCATTTTCTCTTTCATATTTTACTTTTTTGGATGTGGAGCTTCTCAAAAGTATGCAAAGTGGGTAATTCTTAGATTTGAAGTCAATTTTACATCCAAAGGGTGCATCCACCTGACATTCGATTAAACATATCAAAATACAAGGCAAAAATACAATTACAAAAAATAGCTCTCTTCATTTCCCTCTAAAATTATTTACCTCTATTCATGACACCGTCATATTTAATCTTGTTGCCCCTATTAAGGTTGAATTTTGTAGATTTTATTTATTTATTTTGAAGTCCATTTTTTACTTCAAAATTTCCCTAATGATGGGACTTATTAGCTTTAGATGCTTTAGGTAGATCAAGTGGGATTGTCATAACGTAAAAGAAATGTTAATGCCATTTCGAAAGCCAGTTCCAGAAGTTGTATTAATATTTCATATATGTAAATTTCTATAATCCTAATTTTCAGCAGAACATGTTTCTAGTAAAATATTGTCTATAACTCCATATATTCCATGGAAGGACTGGTCGTTGGTGTAAATCTTAATTTTTTATTATCTGTTGATGAAATATAGTATAGATGGTTCCTCATATTGACCCCCTTTCAAGATTGTTTTGGACTACTTAGAAAGAAGGTTTAATTGATGTCCATCTTGAAAATATTTCAATGACATGGAGAAACTAGCATGTTAGCAATTCCAGAGTGGCTAAAAGAATAGAATAGTGCCACCTTTGAGCTTCCTTTTTACAAAACTTAAAGATAAAGCAATGGATTTTGTAAGTGGTGAATCATATCACTATCCATTTGTTCTAGAAATGCCCCCCACAATGGGCAAACATTACATCTATTTTAAGGTAAATCCAAAACAATTGAAATATTCCACATCCATTCAAGCCATAAAGGATGTTTGGTGGCCTCTAGACCCCACAATTTACAATCTCAGCAAATTTAGTTCCATAAAAGTCCCAAGACATAAAAGCCACAACCATTACTTGCCCTTTATAATTTTTAAAGGGCTCATAAGGTCCTCTTGTATATTAAGGCATATATTCAAAATTGTTTGCTAAAGGAGGGTACCAATTATCTTCCTAACTAACAAAAATTACATTTAAAAAATTATAGAACCATTTTCATAAAATTCTCTTAAAATATAGAAAAGGGAAAATGAAAATTAGGGAATTATCGCTCAATTGAGTGATTGAAAATACAATTTTCTTCCATCATTACACCAATCATTATAACGAGACTATAGACTTAATTGGGACCATCACAAAATCTAATGGAAGACAAACTGCATCTTTTAGAGACATAGCTCATGAATGTGCCTCCCACTTCTCGAGCACATTTATAGGGAACTCTAGGGCTAATATAAACATGATACTAAGGATGGTTAGCCACTTTATTTTACTTATTTAATAAAGAATAGAACATGTATCTTATGGATAAAATAAACAAATATGAGATTTAGGGTATTTCTCGTAGTTTCTAACAGAAGAAGCGCATCCATAAGGAATTATACATCCACTTTTTGACTTTGTTATACATATAGAATACTCCATGATGTTAGGTAGAGCTTGGCTACTTTTCGTTCCACATTCATTACTATAATCGCAAATTTGGACATTTCCTCCATTGAGCAGTTCAAACCCATATCCTTAAGCAAATCCACTTATAAAATCATGTTCAAAATCATTTCTCAAAGGATGAAATATATTCTCTTTGATAATAATTCCATAGTGAATGTGGATTCCTAAAAGTAAGACAAACCCATGAAGCAATTGGCATCTCCCAATACGGCCTTCATCAAATCCATACAAATCATTAAAAAATAATAGTTTCTTCAAGTATATGTCATCCTGGGTTTCAGTTTTAGGATATCGTCCGTTTAAAAGGAAGATTGCTTTAGTCCCACTTGTCCCAAGACCCCATATGCTAGGAACTGTAGATTCGTTATGGTCGGGGGTTTCTCTTCTGAAAAACATTTCCGTCATATCAAAGCCTTGTGCAGGTATTCGTTTCAGGATAGGCTCCTGGTGGTGTGTGTTTGAGTTTTGTTGTTGCTTCTTACTCTGTCCAAATGTTTCATTCTTAAACATCTCCAAATGCCTCTTAAATCTTTTGAATTTCTGAGTAAGAAGTAGAACAAGATCCCCAGTAGTATAACCACCTCATTTGTTTATTTTCATGCAAATCCTGGATTGCATCCAGGTAGAATTTTGGATGTCCCCTGACTGAGACCAAGTGTCCATTCCGGAATGGTTTCTGACGTCTAGTTTTCCTGGGAAGATTTTCCCATTTCCTCTGAACTGTTTTCCACCTTCCCGGTTCTCATTTTCCTGCTCCTCGGGTTTCGGTTTTTGTTAGAGTTTTGAATGCTAAAGTTTATGGAGTACAAGAAAGGTACTTGTAGATCAGTCTTTGGAATTTATGGATCATTGATAGTAGTTTTATAATCCAGTGATAACTCAGTTTACCCCATCTCCTCATAAATCATAAGTTAAGGTAGGCCTTCCTCAGTATATGATCCCCGTTTTGGAAAGCCTGCGGTTTAATTCCCGATCTACATCTTGTTAGTACTTTTGTAAGGAAAATATCCCTTTCCCCGTGGAATCATATTTGCTTTGGGGGATGAAATTCAATAGTTTGATCAGACCAATTAAAGGCAGGTTTTATTTTCAGACCCGCAATATCCTTTTAAGGACAGCATAGTACAAAGGAGGCAGATATTTTTTGTTCTAAGGGTCAGTCGCATTAGCCACGGGCGACTTGCCATAACATCTTTGATAGTTGGAGGCTTGTAAGAGTCAGGCCACGATGATAATTGACTGGGAAAGGAACTATTTTAGATCCCAAGACACCTTGCTGTGAGTACTTTCGTTAGGAAAATCTACCTATTTCCTATCCAATACATTCCTCGTTTTGGGTATTATATTCTATAGCGGTCTGTCTATTTATGGCATGAAATATTGCCTGTCTCGGAAATCCTCTTTTAAGGATTTGCACAGTACACTGGGGGTGGGCTTCTATGGAGTGGGGGTCTGGCGCATCAGCCACAAAGGCCATGGTCAAAGCAGCTGAGCTGACCGAGTCTTGTAAGATTCCTGCCATGTTGTCAACATATTGCTAGTCCATGTTGACTGTGTAGAAATTTTGAATAATATGACACTTATTCATAGAGATTATCCTGATTATACACTAATTGGGGAATACATGCATAATACATAACTTCCTCTATGTTGATCATCAATTTGCAGTATTAAAGAAACAATCACATGCATACATTGAAGCATCAATCACACATATCAACACAGTATGTACTAGGGGAAAGAAAATAGTTGAAAACCCCCAACTATTTGTATATTATATTGATTGAGAACATGTAACAATACATAGTACAATACTCCTCACAAGTACTCAGTACTATCTCCACCTGTTACACACAAACTAGCTCAGATCTGAATCAATCACTGGCTCAAATCTCCTCCGCTGCTTACCTGCCTCCACTGTGCAATCCTGCATGAGAATACTGATGAATGAATGATCCAAATTCGTATTTCCCCTTGGATATACCACGCAATCCTCATTTGCAATACTCAATCCATTGATTGTGCAAATCCCATGCACAACTATAGTCACAACTGACAAATGTCTTGCCCTTTCACTCACCTCTAACACTTCTCTCCACTGAACTATCCATGCACCGAGTTAACTAATGTACTCTTTAGCTACTTTATGAGTTAATAATTAGTGAATTAATTCATAACTAATTCACACCGCTCAACGCTAGTGTATGTTCCAGTTAGACTAACTACAACTAGTTCAACTAAGTCAAACTAAACACAACGCCATCAACTCCTGATCCAACTCCACATAACTCAATCACTGAGGTCCTAACTGAACTCCTCCATGCAATAGCTCAAGTTAACCCATAGGAACCATGTATTTCCTTCTGGAAGCTGCATGTTCCACATCCATAGCTCGAACTTAAGTGCTCCAAGAGAATAAGATAATGTTTATAGTCCAAATATTATTAAGGGCTAATAATATTCGACTGTTCTATTTTTAGCCTGGCAGTCGAAAAATAGACTCCGCCCAAATGTCTAAAAATAGAGGTTCATCTATTTTTACCAACTTGACCAATCATCCTCAAATAGCATCCTGCGACTCATAGACCATGATCCATATGTCTAAAAATAGACAGTCTAAAAATACACTTTGCGCCAAAAACAGCCTGTCGGCCCACTTAGTGAAGGCGACTTCTTTTCACTAAGCTCCATCATCTTGTTGCATTTTCAACACTCCCTCTCAGCAAGATATGGATTATCTGCAACCCCTATCCTGTAACTCTCGAATGTTCTGTATGCAAGACATCTACTAGGTCCACTTGCTCCAACAACAATTGGAACAGAAAACACTCCCAACTGACCCGTCTGTTGGGCCAGGAACATACTCTGATGCTGAAGCACTACCTACTGCTGGCAAGTGCTCTCCCTTTGACATCTATGCTACTGCAACATCTCCATGCATCTCGCGCCATTGCACACCTCTCTGTGCCACCTAGCACTGTGCAAAACACTTGTGCCTCTCGCATTGCTGCAGCCTGCTAGCTATGCACTGTCTTGGGATTCCCTTCATTGTCGCTCTCTCTGCTGCTCCATCCACATCTATCTCTACCCAATTAGTTAGTTCCTGCTACTCCACATCGGGGCTCCTGTAGCAAGGTATCATCTAAGAGACTGGGTACCTCAAGGATCATGCCTGTCCTCCTTGGGACAATCACTTTATATCGCCCCATCTCCTACCTAGAGGTATGGCTGCATGTGATCCCTCAACCCACCTGGCTCGGAGTTTCCCCCTACTGGAGGTCTCTGCATGAGTAGATGTCTCTACTTGATCTCCACTCAACTTCCCCTATTGTAGCTACTCCATAACCTCCTGAAGCTGCTGCATCAATCGTGGTTCCTCCACCATTGTCTGAGACTTCTTCTAGCTCTGCATGTTGAGAGGTAATATACCCTCCCTCTCAGCCACCAAGTCTCCATCAATTTCCTTGCTGCTCAAGGCTTTGCATGCAATTTCTACGCAGCCATCTACATCCAATTGATAAAGGTTCTGGACTCGAACTCCTATCATCCAGGTTTCTCCAATTGTCTTTCTATGTAGGAAAGCTTTTCCCTCGCTAAAAGCAACATCATATCCCTTGTCTTCTAACATCGGCACAGAGATAAGATTCTTCTTCAATCCTGGAACATGAATTGCTTCCTTTAATACGAAGGGTTTACTAGACTCCCTCTCAAAGGAAATGGTACCAATAACAATCACACTGTATCTACCATCATCGCCCATCTCGATGTGCACTCCAAGATCTTTCTCATCCAAATCAGAAAACAAATCTTGATCTCCTTTCATGTGAAAATACACACCACTGTCCAAGAACCTTATTGATCCCATCAAACTTGATACCAAGCATGCAATCAGTGAAAAAATCCAGCTCAAACTGCAAGGCTAAGGCCTCTCCCACTGCAGATCCAGCAGCTTGCTTATTTTTCTTCTTCTACAGACAATTTGTGGCATAGTGTCTGTGTTGGTGATAGTGAAAGCACTTCACCTTGGACATGTCCTGCTTCTTGCCTTTCGCACCAGAATGAGAAGCTTTCTTGTTCTTCCCCTTCTTTGCTTTGGCAGCCAAAGCGAATTTTTCTTCATCATATGCCTTTGATGAAGATCCATCCCTGGTATTCCGCCTGATCTCCTCTTGCACAAGATCTGACCAAAGTCTCTCCCATCCTAGCAATTTCTCCCGACCATTGATAGAGTCCTAATAGGAATGCCAACTCTTTTGAAGACCAAGTAGAGCGAAGCTCACCAAGTCCTCATCATCGATAGTCACCCCCATACTTCCCAGCTCATCCTAGCATTGGGTGAACTTCGTGAGATACTGGGGCATACTGACTCCATTCTCACACTTAGATGTTTCTGAGTTTATCCTTGAGCACCATTCCACCAGCTCAAAACTCAATCGCTTCTGATCTAAAATTTGTGAGAACAAAGTATTTCTTCTACAAAGATCGACTATATGGGCATTCATCGAATATCTCACCTTCCAAAATAAGGATGAATCCAGAAGCTACCTAGCACGATTACAGATTCTTCCTAAAGAAATAAAATGTAAGTAGTTTCTGAATAATAGATCTGATGATCAATCCTCGCTTTGATATCCTCGAGAACTTTTTCTACAAATCAACAAGCTCCAATACCATGTAGAAATTTTGAATAATATGAAACTTATTCACAAAGATTATCCTAATTATATACTAATTGTGGAATACATGCATAATATATAACCTCCTCTACATTTATCATCAATTTGCAGTATTAAAGAAACAATCGGATGCGCACATTGACGCATCAATCACACATATCAACACAATATGTACCCGGGGAAAGCATACAGCTGAAAACATCCAACTATTTGTATATTATATTGATTGCGAAAATGTAACAATACATAGGACAATACTCCTCATAAGTACTCAGTACTATCTCCACCTGTTACACACAAACTAGCTCAGATCTGAATCAATCACTGGCTCAAATCTCCTCCGCTGCTTGCCTACCTCAACTACGCAATCCTGCATGAGAATACTGATGAATGAATGATCCAAATTCATATTTCCCCTTGGATATACCACAAAATCCTCATTTGCAATACTCAATCCATTGATTGTGCAAATCCCATGCACAACTATAGTCACAACTGACAGTTGTCTTGCCCTTTCGCTCACCTCTAACACTTGTCTCCACTGAACTGTCCATGCACTGAGTTAATTGATGTATTCTTTAGTTGCTTTATGAGTTAATAATTAGTGAATTAATTAATAACTAATTCACACCCCTCAACACTAGTTTATTTGCCAGTTAGACTATCTAAAACTAGTTCAACTAATTCAAACTAAACACAACTCCATCAACTCCTGATCCAACTCCACATAACTCAATCACTGAAGTCCTAACCGAAGTCCTCCATGCAATAGCTCAAGCTAGCTGATAGGAACCACGTATTTCCTTCTGGCAGCTGCATGTGCCATGTTCGTAGCTCTAGCTAAAGTGCTCCAAGAGAATAAGATAATGTTTATAGTCCAAATATTATTAAGGGCTAATAATATTCGACTGTTCTATTTTTAGCCTGGCAATCTAAAAATAGACTCCGCCCATATGTCTAAAAATAGAGGTCCATCTATTTTTACCAAATTGACCAATCGTCCACAAATAACATCCTACAACTCATAGACCATGATCCATATGTATAAAAATAGACTTTGCGCCAAAAATAGCCTGCGGGCCCACTTAGTGAAGGTGACTTCTTTTCACTAAGCTCCATCATCTTGTTGCATTTTCAACAGATTGACATGATCGTCATTCCCTCGCAGGAAATAGATGACTAGGTGGGAAATCACTGTCAAATCCCTCAAACATCCTGGGAAGGATCCTGAAGTGACCATCTCCAAAGAGGCCATGTAGAACATGAATCTTCATATTTCTTCAGAAAGAATATTAAACCTGTAAAAACTATTCCACCCCTGGCGGCGATTAGGTTGGACAACATTTATCTTACAGAATGAATTGAAAGCCTGCAAGAGTTTGCCTTGGTTAGCCGGTGGCATTTCCCTGAAATGGACAATGTCAAGATGAGAAAATGGTTAGAGTCTCAATGGAAACCTTTGACTGGCTACATCCCCATCATAGCCAAATTGATGGAGTGGTATTCCTTCCATTTTCTGGGTGCCAGCGACCGGGAAGAAATTCAGACTCGTCCATGGGTACATGGAAGGAGCTTCCTGGCACTTCACAGATGGTACATGGGCTATAATCCAATGAAAAGTACCCCCATAAACAATTTAATTTGGGTAAAACTCCCGGGTCTTCCCTTGCAGTTATGGTCAAAAGAAACTCTATATGAGATTGGAAATGCCATGGGAAGATGTGTTTATGTGGATTCTAAATGTCTGGGGGAGAAAGACAAACGTGTTGCGTGGGTTCTCATTGAGAAAGCCTATAGGGGTGGTTTCCCTAACCACATTGAAATATCATGGAAGGATTTTAAGATAAATCAAAAACTTGGAGCATAAGGGGCCGCCAAGCAAGTCAAGTAGGACTGTTGTTAACTCCAAGTTTTGGTAACCGAGTCACTAAAGTTTAGGAGGACTGTTGGAGTCCTCAATTTGAATAAATAAGAAGGCTTAGGGCCTCATTTGGAGTTAGTTAGTTTGTAGTTCAATTTTAGTTAGTTTTTAGTTAGATTGTAGTTAGATTTTAGTCAGTAGGTTAGCACTTTAGTGCAGCTCTGTATCAGCATAGTTTCAAGCTTTTTCTTCTAGACAGTTTTTGGGATGTAACTATTATTTCTTGATCAATAAACATGAATCCAGATTTGCACAAGTTTCAATATTTATTAGGAGGTTGTAGCTCTTGGGGTTGGGCCCAACCCAAGTCTTAGTACCTCCTTTGTGTACTTTTATGTGTCTTTGCTACATTATTAGAATAAAATTTGTTATCTAGATTAAAATCTTGCTTTGTTACTTAGGTTGTTTTTGATGATTAAAATAGCTTTTCATGCTTCATATTGATTTGATAGTTTGAGTATAGAAAATATCTTCAGAAAAGGGCATCAAGCAACCCTTGATCTCACCTCTCCCTCCTTGGGACCATGATCTGAGACCACGGCATACTTGTTGCCACAAAAACATTGTTTTTGCCTCTTCATGCAATTGCTAGTGTTAGATTTTTAGTTAGACAAGTTGATACCAGTTGTACTTGCATGTTTAGGATCTATTCTTGCTTGGGTTCCGTAGTTGTTTTACATGATTTGCTGCCAATAAACTTATGTTCATCATGCGTATGGTTTCTAGGTTGAATTATGTCAAAATAGCTAGATCTTCGGTTTTCCTAGCCTTCATTTGATCAGTTTTGGAAAATAATGTGCAGAGCACTTGTGATACCTCCTTGTCTACCCTTCCTCCATCAATACAACCTGCTCCATCCCCTAACTCAAATTCCTTCCCTTCATTTTCCACATTTTCCCACTTTTCCCTAATTTCTACATTTTTGTGCAACCTTACTCCCTCCATCCTCGAAAAAATCCAATCGCTCCTTAGCCTCATTCACCAGGTCCTAGACACCTTAAAATCTTTATCCAACCTCCATTTCCACTTTCCCACCATTTTTCCTACATCAACCCTCTAAAATCCTCTTTTTGGAACATCCTGTAGAAGCTACAGAACATCCTGTAGAAGCTACAGTACATCCTGTAGAAGCTACAGTACATCCTGTAGAACCCCTGCAAACTTCCTGTAGAAGCTCATGAAATTTTTTTTTTTGAGATCCGATCACTATGAAACTCTCTCGAAGGGTGCTAGGGACCCCTTAGCCCTCTTCTCACCTTCCCAACCTCCTGCAAGCACTTCCTTTCGCCAATCAACCTCTGCACAGTGAAAAACAGTTAAAGTACATGCATAATAATTCTGACAACTTACTCAAAAATACAAAAAGATGTTTTTTTTCTAGATTTTATTGTAGAAGTAGCTTAGTCACATGCATTTGACCTTTCTAAAAGTCAACGGCAGCCATTTCCACTGCTTTCATCTCTTTTCTTGCACGGGTAGGGTTAGTCAGTAAAACTAGGGTTTGCAAGGGTTTGCACTTCCTTTCAGCTTTCAGCTTCTTTCTGCAAGTAGACTAGCCTCTTTTGAGTTAGCTTTCATCCATCACAGTTAAGAGCTTCTTCTAAGAACTCATAGAAGTTGGCTTGAGCTCCTAGCGGACTTGTGCCAGCTGATCAAGTGACAACCACGGCAAGAGCTAGTACTTGTGCATATAACACCGTCACTTCCAAGTTTGTTACGAACTACCGGGTTGATAAAAGTAAAGAAGGGAGCCATAGGATATGCAGCATTATTGCTTAAATACTAAATCCAACCAGTTATACATATAGAATACTCCATGATGTTAGGTAGACCTTGGGTACTTTTCGTTCCACATTCATTACTATAATCCCAAATTTGGACATTTCCTCCTTTGAGCAGTTCAAACCCATATCCTTATGCAAATCCACTTATAAAATCATCCTAAAAATCATTTCTCAAAGGACAATATATTCTTTGTGATAATAATTCCATAATGAATGTGGATTCCTAAGAGAGAGACAAACCCATGAAGCAATTGGCATCTCCCAATAAGGCCTTCATTCAATCCAGACAAATCATTAAAAAATAATAGTTTGTTGAAGTCTATGTCATCCTGGGTTTCAGTTTTAGGATATCTTTCGTTTAATAGGAAGACTACTTTAGTCCCTCTTGTTGCAAGACCCCATATGCCCGGAATTGTAGATTCGTTATGGTCCAGGGTTTCTTTTTTGAATTTTTTTTTCATCATATCAAAGCCCTGTGTAGATGCTCCTGGTGGTGTGTGTATGAGTTTTGCTACTGCTGCTTAGTCCGTCCAAATGTTTCATTCTGAAACATCTCTAAATTCCTTTTAAATCTTTCGAATTTCTGAGAAAGAAGTAGAACAAGATCCTCTATAGTATAACCACCTCCTCTGTTTATTTGCATGCAAATCCTGGATTGCATCCAGGTAGACTTTTGGATGTCCCCTGATTGAGACCAAGTGTCCATTCCGGAATGGTTTCTGAGGTATACTTTTTCCGAGAAGATTTTTTCGTTTCCTCTGAACCATTTTCCACCTTCCCGGTTCTCACTTTCCTGCTCCTCGAGTATTGGTTTTTGTCAAAGTTTTGAATGCTAAAGTCTATGGAGTACAAGAAAGGTACTTGTAGATCAGTCTTTGGAATTTGTGGAACATTAGTAGTAGTTTCTTAATCCAGTGCTGACTCAATTTACCCCATCTCCTCATAAATCTTGAGTTAAGGTAGCCTTCCTCGGTATATGATCCCCGTTTTGGAAAGGTTGTGGTTTAATTCCCAATCTACATGATGTCAGTACTTTTGTAAGGAAAATCTTCCTTTCCCCGCAGGATCATATTTTCTATGGGGATAACATTCAATAGTTTGGTCAGACCAATTAAAGGCATGTTTTATTTCCAGACCCACAATATCCTTATAAAGGACAACATAGTACAAAGGAGGCGGATATTTTTTGGTCTGAGGGTCAGTCGCATCGGTCACGGGGGACTTGCCATAAAATCTTTGATAGTTGGAGGCTTGTAAGAATCACGCCACGACGATAATTGACTGGGAAAGGAACTATTTGAGATCCCAAGATGCCTTGCTGTCAGTACTTTTGTTAGGCAAATCTACTTGTTTCCTATCCAATACATTCCTCGTTTTGGGTATTATATTCTGTAGCGGCCTGTTTATTTATGGCATGAAATATTGTCTATCCTGGAAATCCTTTTCTAAGGATTCGCATAGTACACTGGGGGTGGGTTTCTATGGAATGGGGGTCTGACGCATCAGCCACGGAGGCCATGGTCAAAGAAGCTAAGCCGGCCGAGTCTTGTAAGATTCCCACCATGTTGTCAATAGATTGGCAGTTCGTTGACTGACATGATTGTCATTCCCTCGCAGCAAACAGATGACCTGGTGGGAAATCGCTCTCAAATCCCTCAAACATCTCAGGAACGAACCTGAAGTGGCCATCTCCAAAGAGGCCATGTAGAACATGAATCTTCATATTTCTTCAGAAAGAATATTAAACCTGCAAAAACTATTCTACCCCTGGTGGCGATTAGGTTGAACAACATTTATCTTACAGAACGAATTGAAATCCTGCAGGAGTTTTCCATAGTTTGGCCGGTGGCATTTCCCTGAAATGGATGATGCCAGGATGAGAAAATGGTTAGAGTCTCAATGGAAACCTTTGATTGGCTACATCCTCATCATAGCCAAACTGATGAAGGAGTGGTACTGCTTCCATTTTTCAATGCCAGCGACCGAGAAGCAATTTAGACACATCAATGGGTACATGGAAGGAGCTTCCTGGCGCTTCATAGATGGTACATGGGCTATAATCCACTAAACAATACTCCCATAGACAATTTAATTTGGGTAAAACTCCTAGGTCTTCCCTTGGAATTGTGGTCAAAAGTAACTCTATATGAGATTTTAAATGATGTGAGAAGATGTGTTTATATGGATTCTAGATGTCTGGGGGAGAAAGACAAATGTGTTGCATGGGTTCTCATTGAGAAAGCCTATAGGGATGGTTTTCCCAATCACATTGAAATATCATGGAAGGATTTTAAGATAAATCAAAGACTAGACTTTTGGGGAGTCCCTTTTAGCTGCTCAGTATACCACAAGATAGGACATCTCCACAAAAACTATCCTCATCACCCTGTGTCAAAAAACCGAATTTTTCATGGTAGACATCAATCAGCAAAAAATAAAAGGGGGATGAGACTTTATTTTTCTAAAATGGAAAAAACCTCCCCTGTTATTAGTTCATCTCCTTTGGATTTTGGCAATCTACAAGGGATTCTTAATCCTGAAGATGATTGTCAATTTTTTGCCTCCCCTGAGAAAAAATCTACTCCTCAATTCCATATCTCTCCCTTTTCTAATACTCAATTTCAAAGAAATATGCCTGAAAGCTTGAGTAGACCCCTCTATTCTCCTGAAAAAGGGAATCCGTCCCTTTATTCCCCCCCCCCCCCCCCCCTCTCCCATGGATCCTATTACAGAAAAAGATCTCCTTGTCCCCTCTCTGGCTCCCAAATCTATCAACTCCTTCAAAGAAGACTCTCATATCACCTTAGTCTCGTCTTCCTCTCCCTCGCCGAGAAGGGGACTGACTCAATCTCTGAAAGGTAAAGAACCTATGGTCTTGGCAACCCCTCTAAATTCCCCTATCTCATCCCCGTGAAACTCGACTGGTAGTGACCTAGACTACCTTCTCAGCAAGAAATCCGTTGAGCTCGATCCCCTAACCATTCATAAGCTAGGGAAGCCATCCTCCCCACAAATCAGTCCAAACTCTCCAAAAAACATCACAGTAAGAAGGAAAAATAATAGGGGTAGCAGGCACTTCAGAGGAAGGGGGGATGGTGTTGGCAGAGGAGTTCGAAATCTTTCTTTATTTGATGTGCCTATCATTGATATGATGGAAGATAGGCCTCTTAGAGCAAGTGTGGCTACGAAGCCTTCGAAATGACCTTCATCCTATCCATGAATATAAGGGGGTTGGGGGCTGGCCAAAATATTTAGCCCTCAAGAATATTTTCTTCGCAAATCAACCCAAAATCATTTTGATACAAGAAACCATGCACAACACTCCTATATCCATCTCATATTTCAGAAAAATGCTACCTACTTGGCATATGGTCGTTGTGGAAGCAAATGGTCAAGATGGATTCTACATTCTAAATTAAGTAATGAGACATGAGTATATCTTAGGGCACAACCATTAGGGTACATTGCATTAAGTAGTTCATCAAGATCTCATTAGGACCTACATTGTGGCAATAATTATATCCTCTTACATTAACTATTAGGGACACATATGCCAAACTTTCGTTTATGAATAGAGATTCCTTATCATTTGGCACATTTTGTATTTTTATTGTTCTGTATTTTGATTATGTTGCTTCTTAGTAGGGGATACGACCAAGGATGTAATGTGGCATTGAATAAAAAATATCCACTCTAACTAATTTCTAACTCCACTAATCATTTATTGGATGAAGAATATTTTTACAACTACAAAATTATTCCAAAGGGCCTTTCCTCTATATAAAACAAATTTTAAAGCTAATTCATTTGACTATATTTCTAGAAAATAAAGTTAACAATTAAATTAAATTAATTTTTTAACATATCAATTAAATACTTAAAATAAACTAAAAATAGAAAATCTCTACTTCAAACTCATATGAAACAAAAAAGACTAATATTAATATGAAAATGAAACACAAATTTCACTAAATTTAATATTAAAAAGTAAATAAACTAAAAATTTAACAATCTAGACTTGAACCCCACACACCACATAAGATGCTTCACACACCACAGAAGATGCTTCATTTAAAAAACTATTGATGACGCATCATTTCACATCAAATTCTTAAGCTAGTCGTGACAATTCTGTGAATCTAAATATTACATTCAAATCTCCACGGTTGCTGCAGATATGATTAACTCCGCACCATCAGCGGTAACTTCAGTGAACTCCCTGGTTGACGGATTAAACAGATAAGAGATGTGTTTTCCTAGGGCGCCAAAAGCGCTGAAAAAAATTTGGTCACGCCACTGTGTAGAGCACTTAAAGAAAAGAATATCGAGGGGATTCGGAAAGGAAGCTACCACACTCCAAACGTCCTTCTCAACATCATACTTCTCTACCTGTTGTTCAGTGAACAAGTACAACTCCCCACAAAAAGAACAAACCTCACGGCTTCTCCATGTTTCTAACCTCGTGTTCCACACATGTGCCGTCATTCTCCAGGTTCCCTCACTCGGATCGAATACTTCTCCACGCTCGAATTCCTCTAACACCATTAATTTACCATCCAAGAAAAAACCGCGGCATGCAAAGCCGTGCGGTTCGATCATAGGAGGCAAAATTTCCCACTTGTCTATCTCCACGTTATATACTTCTACAGATGCAAGACGGGGGTCATGCTCGCCTTCACCGCCAGCGACGTAGACAAGTCCGGTGGAAGAAAAACACAGCACGCAAAGTTTAATCGAGGTGTCGGCATGTCAGCTCCGCGGCTCCATCTGGCAGATTCAAAGTCATAAATGTCGACACTCTTCATCAAACTTGTATCAGACGGACGGATTCTCCCTATGAGAAGTAGCTTCCGATTCACAGCCACGCACTGACACCATACTTGTATTCCATTAGTCTGGGGATCATCAATTGGAGGTAACCTTTCCCAGGTGCCCTTCACGGGGTCGTATATGGTTACTACGAAAACGGGATTCATCTCTTTCATTCATATCATTTTGAATCAAGCAAAGCAGATGCTCGCTCGTCCCACATTTGTTCCTATCAGCATAGAACGTAGGGCTACGGACCATAGCCTCCCAGCTGTTGCACACAGTTTTCAGCGTATCGTGTGATGTGTAAGGTACTTTTAGCAAACACTGCCGAACGACATCCTTTGGAAGAGTCTCCATTAGGGCACTTTAAACACAACAATTTCGATATCCTTCGAGTTTACCCGGAGCTTTACCGCAAACACAAAAGTGAACTACGTTAGGTCAAATATGAAAGTACAGTTAAATATATAATGCGCAGATGTGGGGAAACGTAATTTCAAACCGACCAGAAAGGGAGTTCGTTATGTCCATTCATAGAACCACATTATATATATGAAGCATTTAATATATTTAACATCTATCATGTCCTCCACACGAGCATGACTGGACTCCCTATAGGGAATTTTGCTAAAGAAAAGAAAATTATATATATAGAGTGGTGCATGAAATGGGTTTAGCTAGTTGTGAAATTTAAAGGTTTTAAATAAATTAAATATTTTATTTTACCTAATATATTTTTTTGTTTTATTCTCATTGCATGCCAATTTATTATCAATGTTTTATATTTAGAGTTTTTAATTTGAGGTTGTGTATTTCATTTATTCTTTATTAATTATAATATTGGGATGAAAAAATATTCATAATATAAAATGTGGATTCGAATTTTTTCAATAATAATAACAAAACTAACTACGAGCATGAGAGCATTTTGATTGTAAAACAATCAAATTGGTGTAAGAAAGCCCTTTGATTGGCAAGGTTAATTGGTCCATTAGAGCCCCTTGTTTGTGGGACAAGGAACCAATCTCTCCATAACAATTTGAGTGATAAAGTATATTGAGGTGTAAGAACTCTACTTCCCTAACAATTTGAGTGATAAAATATATTCAGGTGTACCAACTCTACCTCCCTTTGGACAAGAACCTATGAGGCTATATATATGTACAAAGAGTGGAAGGAACCAATCTCTCTATGAGAATTTGAGTGATATAGTATATTGAGGTGTATTAACTCTACCTCCCTTTGGAGCACCACCTATCAGGCTATAAATAAGTACAAAGAGTGGACAAGTTAGAAATCCTTCAATATAGGTCATTGATGGGTATTAATTGTTTTAGAGCCAATTAGTTATAGTTTTCCAAATTGTCACAAAAATAAAATAATAGAGAGGAACATAGAAATGAATGAGTATCCTTAAAGAGAAAGAAGTGTAACACCTTTCTTATGTTGTGTAGGGCAATGGAAGGGAGTGCCATGGCTTCCTCATCAATAAAGGATATGCTTATAGTGGTCTATAGTGAGTGGATCATCTAAACCATCACAAAATGAGTTGCTTGGAGTGAGATTTCCCCCCATAAGGGTGACTACTTCGAGAGCCACCCTCTCAACTTCGTGGTGTTCCAACTTGAATGAATCCCCTTGCTCATGTATCTATACAACTTCTTCTTCTAATTATCCTTTATACATATGATGATGTCATCTCACATTAGTTCTCCTAAAAAAATTTAGATGCTTCAAGCATGGTATGCCAACTACTATCTCATACATATTATAATAGAAATGCACTTACATACTAGCACACTATACTTTCACATACATGGTACTATGATATCTTGGCTTATATAGTTCCCTTTACCTTCTCTAATATGGTTTCATGTATGATTTTCTTGCTTCCACGTGGTGTTACTGTTTCATATGTGTGCTTTAGATGTGGTGAGCATTCCATGAAATATAAACCGAGAGCTACCCTCCAAGCTATTTGGTGTTCCAACTTAAGAGGCATTAAGCACTTTATATGCAATTCATATCTATCTTTTTCTCAATCCATAATAATCTGTGAAACAATTGTCTTCCTCATCAAGTGAGAAGAGTGGTTACGCCAATCAATAGTCATTTAGAGTGGCCTACCTTGCTAGGAGGAGAGCATACAAGAATCAAAGTGAAGGGTTCAATAATAAAGCCATGGGAAGTAAAGGAAATAAATCTATAAGAATGGAAATGCGAGAACATATATGTGTAGGGATTCAACATGTACCATTGGCAATGAGATAACTACCATATGTTGCAAGGAAATCAATACTACTCTAATGTAGCACATAAGTAAATCAAATTACACAACAAAGCACTAATAAGACAATATGTGATCATGTAGGAAAAATTGTAAATGTTGTAGCCTTTTCTTGGATTCTTCGTTAGTCGTTAATGATGCTAAATTCATTTGTAACACGCCCGCCAAAACTAGAACCCAACAAACCTTAGACCAATTCTTCACTATGATGACCCAACTTGGATGGTACGATTATGGGAATGGGATCTAAAATTTCCAACCTTTTCCAACTTTCTCAAAACTTCAAATAGACAACACCATTACATTGGCCATAGGTCAACCTACCTTAGGTCGGGGCGAATCTCACCACAAGTCCAGTTCTTTTAGCCAACCTCTTGACCTTTGACCTAACCAACGTGTTAACTAAAAATTTCAATTTTAAGTCAAATTTTTCCCTTTTTCCAACACTTTGACAACACTATAATTCTTCTAACGTTTCAAGATTTTCAAGCACTGCTACTAGCATCTAATGGCCAATAAATCCATAACTTTTTATGAACACACTTGGGAAACAACCAATCATAAGGATAGAACCAAATCAATAACACTTTGAGTGCATTTCTTTCCAAAAGTATAGAGAGATAAGAAAGCTCATTAGCATAGTAGAAAAACCTACTTTCTTTAGATTGAGAGCCTTACCATTTGAGAAAATAAGTGAACAAGTATAAAATATGGTGCATGTCCAAAATGCATGAATGTGGTTAAAATGAGTCCTTCTCCTCAATTCTGAATGGACTAATTGGTATACAAAAACCCTACTAAAACTTATGCAAGAATTCAAACATGTAATCAGAACAAATTATATTTCATTCACCATTATTGTCCAACACTAATTATGTAATCCCATTAGCTGGTACCATTCTTCCATAGTTAAGTGAATACCTACAATGGGGGTGTTATTTTAAGACCATTCATATGATGAATCATTCATTCACATCCTCATGTGGATTGTATTTAGTCATTTTCACATAGAAACATGCATAGTAGTAGTAAGAGGTTGTAATCAAACAAAATCATGTCACTGCAATAAGAAAATATTCCATGTTGGTTACTACATGAGCATAACCAATACAACCACATGTTATTCCAATACCTTTTTAAAACTCCGACATTATATTAGTCAATCCTATAGACAATAAATACACAAACCATGTCCCATGCATTTATAACCGCATTTAAGACTAGAAATTGTAAACACATATTCATTATTATTAAAAATACATGAGAAACAATTATCTTGAACTTTTTTGGGAAACAAAGTCTCCAAAAATGACTCTCCACCCAACCACTAACAACTACAACCAAACTCTCACTTATAGTTGTCACCCCCTCGCTAGATTCTAGAGGCCAAGGGACCTTTTAATTATGGATCAAACACAACCACTAGTTGAACTATGGACTCTATAGATTCTTCCATCTCCACCCACCAGCTGAGTTGTCATCCAATGATGACTAGAAGTTGAAACTATTACCATCCACTCTCAAGGATGTAGCTTTGCGCTTGTTCTTGGTCTACCTGGGGATAGCACCACAACTTGGGCTCCGATGTAGCAAGCCTTCAACAACAAGTATCGATACTACTGTAGATATAAAGACACTAAAGAGTAAATTTTTAGGACGACCTTTTGGCATTATGAATACTTATAGGATTATGAAAAAAGGTTCCAACTTAGCTAGAAAAGGGCTAGGTGCACACTTGACCGTAACTCATTGAAGCTAGTCCTGCTTAGAGGAGTCAGGGAAGATTTCTTGGATATCCTAAACTTGTTGGCAGGCGGAGATATCTACCAGTTACCCTATAAGGATATCAAGGATACCTTTAGAAACCATTCTAGGGCGGCTAAGAAAAAGGGTAGGCGTAGTCAACCTATGGTCAGTCAATCCTCTTCCAAATAATCCATCAAGGGTGAAATTGGAAACATGCTCGAGGATTTCAAGAGTGAGATGATGTAATCCCTTGCCATAGAAATGGACACTATGCACATTAATAGAAAGGAGGAGGAAGCCAAGAGAGCCTTAGCCATTTTCTGCCCTAGATGCACTAGGAGGCACCGTAGGAATGAATTTCCATCGAATTCAACTGAAATCTTCTTAGTCTGTGAAGAAAACTACTCCACGGTGAAATTCCCTTCTCTCTTTAGACTAAAATCTGTATATCAAGGAGCTAAAGGGCTAACTTAACATCTCCGCTACATAAACCAAAGGAGACCTCATGGGCCTAGGCCATACTAGCAGGGCATCCAAGGGTCATGCCATGTATATTACAACCCCAACCAGACCACATCCATACCTTCTTGGGGGACCCCTCCTCATCCTTCCTGGTCTACCCCTCCTTGATCCTGTGCCCCTCAATATCATTCCTAGCTAGCCAGCCAGTCATTTCAACCATATGCTTCACCACAACCTCAATGGAATGCACTGCCCCAGGGGTGGAGACCCATATACAACAATTCTCCAGCTTTATTTCCTTCACCAACTGCTCAACCACAAATTTTACACTCTGCTACACCTAAACAAGCCCAGATGCCTGCCTAGCCAAATACGAACCTGAGCAATAGATAGACCCAAAAAATACATAGTGGAGAGACCTCCTATCCTGATTATGTTGCGGAGATTCAAGAAATCAACCTAAGATCTACGAGAGTACTCCTGGACAACTCACCTCTACCTCCACCTATGGAGGTTGAGGAAGAAAGACAGGGAATCATGACTAAAGCATATCCACCACCCTTTCTTGAGAGATTAACCCAACCACTCTAGCCTACCCCAGAAGAGACTCATCTTGTGGGAGAATTGAAAAATTTGTGTCAAAATTCCACTTCTCCAAGCTATTAAAGATGTACATATTTACTACAAGTTTATTAAGGGGAATTTCTTCAAGCATCCAGTGAGGCAAAGAAGAGATACCCCTACCATTAATGTCATTGAACAACTATCTGACTTAATGTTGGGGCAGGTAATCTGTCCAAAGTCTTTGGACCCTGGAAGACCTATAGTAGATGTGCACATCAATGGCCCCATTGTCCCACACACTTTGATCGATCTTGGGATTGCCATTAATGTGATGACCAAGGAAGACATGCTCAAGCTCAACCTCGAGGGTTCATTAAGAAAGACCACAACAATTCTACAACTTACAGACTGCTCCACAGTGACCCCTGAGGGGATTGTGGAGGATGTGATGGTCTCCATTGACTCTTGGGAATACCCTGTAGATTTCCTTGTTACCCAGCCTAAGGCTAAGCTTACTAGTTACCTTCTCATCCTTGCGAGGCCCTGGTTGGCCAGTGTCGATGCCTACATTAGTTGAGGGCTAAAAATATGACTATTAAGAATTGCCATATGTCCAAGTAGTTACTCCTATACCCTCCTGCTTAGCGATCTCTAGAACTTGACTTACCTTTTTGGCTAGAAGATGAGGGATAAGATGAAGTTTGTTCCGCCAAACTCTATACCTTATAAACATCCATGGGAGGGGGGAAACCAGATAAAGATGATTTTATTAAACACATACTCCAAAGCTCAACTCCTAGTACATTGTCCTTAGAAGAAGTAGTAAAGGAAACCCAGAACAACCATCAGTTTGACCTATGCTTAGCCGATTTCCACCCTATCTGTGTGAAAACCATCGAATTCGCCCTCGAGAGAAATTTTAAAATCAACCCATATCTTTCTGATCACCAAGAATGAAAATTGTGTAACATGCTAAAGGAACATCTCATTGCCTTTGCTTAGAGTTACAAAGAAATGAAGGGAGTTCACGGCTCGATGTGTACTCACCACATTTATATCAAGTAAGGTTGCAAAGGAGGGTGAATCCAACTCTCAAAGATATATTTA
Source organism: Pinus taeda (assembly GCA_000404065.3). Lineage (NCBI taxonomy): Eukaryota > Viridiplantae > Streptophyta > Pinopsida > Pinales > Pinaceae > Pinus > Pinus taeda. The sequence continues at coordinate 20,226 of APFE031090396.1, read as the reverse complement.
AAGAAGAACTGCAAAAGATGCTAGATGTAGGATTCATTTACCCTTTCTCAAACAGTGAGTGGGTCTCTCCTTTGGTTTGTGTTCCAAAGAAAAATGGTAAGTGGAGGATTTGTGTCGATTATAAAGAGTTAAACAGAGCCACAAAGAAGGAGCATTTCCCTCTACCTTTCATCGACCAAGTGCTAGATGGTCTAGCAGGGAAAAAGTTTTTCTCTTTCCTAGATGGATTCAGTGGGTAAAATCAAATCCAGATCAGCTTGGAAGACGATGATAAAACCACCTTCACTTCTCCTTGGGGTACTTTCGCTGTAGGGTCCTTTCTTTTGGCCAATACAATGCTCCTTCCACTTTCCAGAGAGAAGTCCTATATATCTTTCTTGAGTTAGTCCATGATGCAATAGAGATCTATATGGGTGAGTTTACACCTTATGTATGTGATTTCTAGGAGACTCTGTCCAACTTAGGTAAGGTGCTGAAAAAATGCATTGAAATGAACCTATCTCTTAGTCCCGAAAAAAGTGAGCTCTTGATGACTATAGGGATCGTGCTAGGTCATTCAATATCCCAGCAAGGACTGTAGGTGGACCCAAAAAAATAGCAATCATCCAAAGGGTCCCACCTGCACAAAAGAAGAGAGATGTCAGAATTTTCCTATGGTTAGCTGGATAATATCGAAGGTTTATAAAAGACTTTAGCAAGTTAGCTTCTCCTTTATTTGGGTTGTTGGCCAAGGAATTTGAGTTTGTATCATGAAAAAGTTGTAAAGATACCCTAGAAAACCCTGAAGGACAAGTTAACCACTGCACCGATTCTCTGAGGCCCAAATTGGGCCCTTCCTTTTCATATACATGTTTATGCCTCACAAAAAGACATAGGAGAAACTCTAGGACAAACATATGAAAAATGGGCTTATGCTATTTATTTTATGAGTAACAATCTGTCAAAGGCCGAACTGAACAACACAGTGACCGAAAAGGAGCTTCTGGCTATTGTGCATTCATTGAACAAATTTAGGCATTACATTACAGGTTACCAAACTTTTGTACATACTTACCATGTTTCAATCAAATATTTAATGAATAAACTTGATGTGAATGCCCTAATTATTATATGGTTACTTTTATTACAATAATTTGATCTAACTATTTTACATAAGCCTAGCAAGGAAAATGTTGTTGCAGATTTTTTTATTAGATTAACTTTTCCTACATGTGAGGAAGGAAGGGTTGATGATAAATTACTGAATGAACACCTTTTTTCCATTTCAACTCTCTCACCTTGGTTTCCTGACATAGCAAATTATTTGGTATCTGCACAGTTTCCACCGAATTTGTCTTGGAAAGAGAAAGGAAAGATTCTGAGGAAGAGTGCCCCATTCACTTGGATTGGGGGAAACCTCTTCAAACTAGTCCCGGATCAAATTCTGAGAAAATGTGTCACAGAGGAGGACTTCTTTGACATCCTTCTGACCTATGATGATGGGCGTTGTTGAGGTCACTTTGCAGAAAAGAGGACAACATTCAAGGTGTTACAAGCCAATTATTATTGGCCCAGTTTCCATCAAGATGTGGAAATATATACCAGTCAGCGTAATCGATGCCAAATGATGGGAAATCCTACTCCAAGGGATGAAATGCCTCTTCAACCTCAAGTGACTTTCGAGCCATTTGAAAAGTAGGACATGGATTTCTTTGGACCTATTGACCCTCCTTCCAAGAAAAAGCAGTATATCATTGTGTGCACTGACTATATGACTAAGTGGGATGAAACCAACGAAATAACGACATTAATAGAGGAGAAGGTGTTTTAGTTCTTAAGGGAGAATGTATTTTACATGTTTGGGTAACCTAAATAATTGGTCACTGACCAAGGCAGACAATTTACCTCCAAAATGATTGAAGACTTATTGAGTAGCACAAGATCAAGCATAGAACTTGGACTCCCCATCACCCACAAGCTACTTGGCAAGTGGAGGTGACCAACAGAGCATTTGAGGGAATTCTAACCAAAGTAGTTAGCAGCAGCAAGAAAAATTGGGCATATAGACTAGTTGAGGCCACATGGGCCTAAAATACAACCTGGAAGACCACCATTAGGTTCACACCCTATGAGTTGGTCTATGGGAAAAGGGCCCTGTTGTCCATTGAATTTGAGTACAATACATTGAGGATGGTAGTTGAACTAGATCTAGATCTGAGTGCACAAAAAGAGAGATTTCTCCAGTTGAATGGGTTAGATGAGTTTAGAATGCAGGCCCTCCTACACATAGAGGTAACTCAAATTTAGAGGAAGATATGGCATGACAAGAACATCAAAGACAAGCAATTTCAAGAAGGTGATTGGGCTTTATTATATGGTTCTAGATATAAAGACTTTAAGGGCAAGTTAAGGAATATATGGTTAGAGACTTATGTTATATAGAAATGTCATGATAATGGTTTAGTGCATATCATAACCATAGACGCAGAGGCCATTCCTTTACTTTTTTTTTTTTTTTTTTTCTTAATCAGGCTATTTCTATTATGGTACAAAAAGTCAAAAAGTTACATCAGTGTTACAATAAGGCCATGGCGCTATGAATCCTGCCGAGAGATTGACAGTCTTCCCAAATTTATACATACCCAAAGTTGAACATATTCAAAAATTGGATGCTGAACATGGACATGCTGAGACAAATGAACATATCGACACTGAACACTACTTAAACATGGACTAATAGACATATGGATCCATATTGCCGACACATAGATTTTGAAATCCAGACTAAAGCCAAACACATAAAGAAAACAAGATTCGAAGATTCCCAGAGTAATGCTCCCACTTCCAGGCTGTCGAGAGCGAACTGGTTGATTGGATTAATCATCATCCGTGGTGTAGGGCTCTTCCTCCACCCTGCACCCAAATTTCTGAGAGTCATCTGAGTCAGAGAGAGGGACCATCGAGCAAGTAGGGACCCCCTGAGCAGGCTCGCTTGGACCAGCAAGGCCTGCTTGAGTAGCCGGGCTGGAACTTTCCATAGCGGGGCGTTGCAGATCAATTGTGGGCATTGTCCCTTGAGCTGGTGGTGGGTTTTCTTGATTTACTTCCGCCTGAGCTCTGAGATTATCACAGTGCTCGACAGTAACAGATACAATGAAAGTGGAGTTGACAAGTGTGCAAGGTATCCAATACCTGACTATGGGGTGCGCTTCATGTCCACATTCTATTATGCTTCTGCTCGTAGGCCCTCTGCCACGTCCCGCTGTTATGCCATGGAGGCGATGCTGCTCAGATGTAACTTCGATGGAGGAAGAAGGAGAAATGGGGCCAGTCCTCTGAGTGGTAGCCCGACCGCGAGAGCCTCCTCATCGACTGCTCATTCTAAGACGCTCTCTCCTCATTGCTAAATTCAGAGGATGAACTAGCTTGCAGAAACCCGGAGAGGAGAAATTAACCAAGGCGGGGGCCGCAGAATTTGG
>APFE031090395.1:0-20779 GCA_000404065.3 Pinus taeda | reverse complement strand
AACTTTGTTCCTGCATCCCCCCATACTGCTTCAGGTGAGACTGTAGCCTGCGCTACATATGTTGTTTCCAAAAGGGCTAGTAGTGTAGGTTTTGTTGGCTAGCATAGCTAACTCTGAACTTGGGTCAGGACCCCCTAAGCCAAAAAATGATTCTGTTATCAGTACCGAGATCTGCTTGAAGGAGATGTGTGATGTCACGTCACTTGAATCTGACCAAGATAGAAATTAAAAAGTGGTTGGATCGGAAGATTCAGGAGTTCACGATGCAAGAAAATAGGAATCCATGCTTGTCAAAGGAAGAGTGTTTGAACATGTATCTGTATATAGAGATACAGGAGATCTTATTCTGCACTTTTCCCATTGAACTATATGAGTGGTTAGCTAAATTAATAGACAATCAAGGAAGATGGAAACTTGACAGTCCTATAGTGTGGACTCCACAATTAGTGCGATGATTAGAAGCTTCTGAAAACAAGATCACATTGGTTGTTGATCATTGGATAGATCAGATCCTGGGATGATTTGTTACAAAATTTGTAGTTGATTCTTTAGTGAGCTATAGTGAAGCAGAGCGACGATTTTTCAAAAGACTATGAGGTAAGTATTTAAGATCACTAAATACTTGGATTAAACTATTGTTATGTGAAAAAAGGGTGATGCCAATATATTGATGTTTGGAGCTACCTGAAGTGGACAAATCTTTATAAATCACGAAGGATCATGACTAGAGTATAGTCCCTGGATTGGACCTCCTTTAAGTGATGATGAAGGGGCAGAACAGACTTTGTCATGAAGCACTATTCAGCTGATCACTCAAGGGAGTCCTCGAGTAAATCATCCTTCCACTCCAACACTGCCTCCACCTCCATCGCATATACCTTTACCCACACCTCCATCTACACCACCACCATTCAACATGGAAAACTCAATGAAGTTGCCGATTTTCAAGGGAATAGGGAGTGAAGATACATAGAAGTTTTGGTTTGTTGTGAATGTTGTATGGAAAGTGAAACAAATTATTGGTGACAATATAAAGAAGGCATAGCTGGTTACCACTTTATAGGATCGCAGACTAACTTGGTATATTAAGTATTGTTATGATAATCCTCTTGTGTCACTAGCAGAGACTAGATTAAACAAGTAGATTAGTAAGCCTAAATTTGACTCACATTTGGTAATTGGATTTAAGGAAATCATGATGATAGTTGATGAGATTCCTTGGGAATTAGATCAATGGTTGAAGTGTCAGATTCATGAAGTTAACATGCAGCTCAAAGATAGTCAACATAACGAATGGTTTATAGCTTTGCTTCTGCCCCACCTAAGAATTTATCTATCAAAATAGAAGATAGCAATGGAAGAAGAAACCTTGGAAATCATGATGAGGTTGCACACATCACCTGTTCAGGACGCGATCTAAGGGGTATAGCAGATCCACTCTCAGTTATAAAGCCTACACTTATAATTATAGAGTTTGACGAAAGACAAGGACACTAAACCTGAAGTGCATGTGGAAGTTTGGTGTTTGAGTGCAAGGGCCAAGGGCATGATAAAGACCACTATCTAATGTATGAGAATTATATTGCAAGAGCGGTACTAATTCCCATAAAACCAAAAGTCCTAGCAGGGCTGAGCATGGAGGGTACACTATGGCATGCTATTTCTTAGATTACTAGACAAGATGTGATGGATAATTGTCATTTACTTCAAAAAAATTATCTAGACACCCTAAGACATGTTCTGTAACTTCTACAAATCTATGGGCCATGATGCGTGCCACTGTCGTAGCTATGAACTGATGATGAAAGGAAAACCTACATACCAGATGCAAGCATAGACGTGGCCTCTAGAGAACGGTGCTAGAGGAGTGCACGAAGATTATCAAGGATGAGGATGGGGCTGCAGAGGAGGAGGACCTAGTAGGGGTCACAGTTAGATTATCTGCTCCAATTGCAGACAACCATGGTGCTATGTGTGAGACTATCAGAATCAGACACGCCTGTCATGTCAATACTGCAGCTAGTTTGACCACACTATAGAAGAATCTCTAGTGCTGATAGCTAAAATGTAAGAGAAGGAAACACAACCTCAGCAGCCTATGTAGAACTTACAGATGATGAGAGCTAAGCCCTGCAAGGAGGATCAAAGCATGAATATAGTGCTATTTAGTGGAATAATTATTGGCGATGATAAAGATAAACAACCTAAAGAGGACAGATGGGTTGGCAAGGCCCCAAATAAGGAAGTTGGTTTTGATATGAATCGTGCTAAGGAAGCTAGGATAAGGTGCAAGAAACCAGCACGCCTGCAGAGGTTGATCCCTCTATAATCACTACATTTTTAGAGACCTGTATGAAACTGCTGCACGACAGAAAAGTTGTGGAAGTCCTTCAGGAATTAATAAACAAATGCTCCAACAAAGAGAAGGTCCTTTATGGACATCGGGTGGTTAGAAAAATTTCCAGACATAAGGCACGAACAGGGCACAAGATGAAGCTCACTGCACAGATCAGTGATTATAAGATGGACAAGGTCATTTTGAATCTGGGGTTCGATGCGAAGGTATGACCAAAACAAACATGAAAAATAATGGGGTGACTTGTGCGACAGTGGTCTCTGATTCATCTCAGAATGGTGAACGAGCGAAAAATCATCTCAATGGGATTGTTATATGGAATAGTAGTTGATATAGAAGGTGTGAGCACGATGGATGTCTTTGGGGTTACAGAAATCATCGAGGACAATAATCCCTACCCTACGCTCCCGGGAATTGATTGGGCCATTGATACGAATGGGTTCATCAATTTGAAGAAGAGGACAATGTCGTTTGAAAGAAAATTTCTTCAGGTTGCAGTACCTTTGGACCCTGCAGAAGGGGCCCTCTATACTGAACCAATTCATGATTATGAAGAAAGTGATGATGAAATGGATCAAATATATAAAATAATAGCATGAGGATCAATCTAACGATAAATGGACTCATTGCATAAGACCGCGAGAGTTCCTTCACATCAAATTCAGATGAAGAGTTGGAGCACTAGAAGAATCGCTTGCATGAAGTATCTACATTGTGATGCAATATGATGACGAAGTCACTACACTATGTCTCATCAGAGGTAAGGAAACTAACCTATTATGATGGTTTAACTACTGTATATATGTTTTTGGATGAATTTGAGCATGAATTCCCTAAGGATCACCACTTTCAAGCTTTAGAATTGGAACTATGCGCTATGCTCACACAATGGTGGGGTGTGCATAGCGATAGTTTTGATGGATTGCGAGATTAGAAAAGAATGATGAGGTTATGGCTTGGGTGCCCTAACGCTAGATTGACTAAGAAATATAATGGAAGGGATGATTCATGTGATCACCTAGAAAAATGGACTAAAGCATGGGGAATAGAGTTGCAACCAAAGTGGGTACACATATTTTTCCATACTTTGGATACAAGTCCCATGAACTAGTATTTGGAAACGGAGCTCCGCCATGGCATGGTAGAATGTTATATATTGAGGGAAGGATTCTTATTGACCTTCAACTTTGAAGACATATTTGCAAGCATTGATGAAGCTCTACATGAGGTTGAGGGGGTCATCTTCAGAATTCTAAAGAAACTTCTGGAATGGACCCAACCAATTTGGAGCACCTAGCTGTGTGAGGCACTGGAATGCTATAATGTGACCACTATAGAGGAAGATGAAGATACGAGAAAGATATTTATTCTAGAGGTAGAAGGGCATCACAAAGTCCAAGGCCCAAAAATAGAAAAAACGAACATCTCCACGCAGTTGAAGACAAAGCAAGTAAACATTGGCATTGAAACAAAACCAAAGTTCACAAAGATTGGAGATTATTGGGATGACACTACTGTGGATAAAGTTTTTGAGTTACTCCATGAATACCAAGATCTCTTCCCTACTAAGTTTTCAGATTTAAAGGGCATTGTTGGCAATTTGGGTGTTATGAAGATCACTCTGAAACAAGATGCACAGCCTACTAAATAGAGGTTGTATCACCTTAATCCTAAATACAAGGAAAATGTTCACCAGGAGCTAGACAAGATGTTGGAGGCAGGCATCATAGAACCAGTTGAAGAATCAAATTGGGTAAGCCTGATGGTGGTTCAGGGGAAGAAACAAAATGGTGAAATAAGGATTTGCATAGATCTGCAGAAGCTTGATGATGCATGTGTCCACGACCCATTCCCAACATCATTTACAGGCAATGTATTAGAAAATGTTGGGAGGAAGGAGGCCTATTCCTTTACTAATGGGTTTTCCAGATATCATCAAATCAAGATCGCACTAGAGGATAGGAGGAAGACGACCTTCATGACAGAGTAGGTTGTTTTCAATACACTGTGATGCCGTTTTGGCTTAAGAATGTGCTTGTGATATTTTCCCATGTAGTCATTGTATTGTTCAAAGAGTTCATTCATACGTTTCTGGAAGTATAGTTTGATGACTAGACAATGTTTCGATTAGTAATCGCCATGTAGAAAGTCTGTGCTTGATCTTGGATACATGCCTCAAGTACCATATCGCACTGAATTTGAAGAAATGCATATTCTTTATTCCCTTTGGGATCTTGATAGGTCACATGGTGTGAAAGCAAGGATTAATGGTGGACCCTTCAAATATGGCAGTAATTGGGAATTTGGAGGCCCCAAGGAACATCAAGAAGTTGTGCGTGACATTGGGACATACAGGATATTATAGAAAATTTATCAAATCTTATGCTCAAATTACTGTGCATATGGAGAAACTATTGATGAACGATACAAAATTCTATTGGGATGAAGAATTTTAGCAGATCATAGATGTCTTCAAAGAAAATATGGTCACTGTGCTAATCTTGGTATTCCCTAATTGGAAAGAGGAGTTTCATATACATGTGGATGCCTCTTTCATTGTGTTTGGTGCAGTGTTAACAAGGGCCGGTGAAGGAGAAATGGACGATCCTACAGCCTTTACCAGTAGGAAATTATGGAAGACTGAGAAGAATTATTTAATGATCGAGTACGAAGGATTGGCCATGGTGTACGGGCTGCAAAAATCTAGGCATTAGCTACTAGGAGGGCATTTCAGGATATATATATAGATCATTCTTCCTTGAAATACTTAGTCAATAAGCCTGTGTTGCGGTGGAAGCTCTTTAGATGGTTGATATTATTTCAGGAGTATGATTTTGAAGTCATCATGAAGCCTGGGAGGTTAAATTCATGACTTGACCATCTGTCATAGATTGAAATAGGAGCGAAACCTAATAATCTAGAGGAAGAGTTTCCATATGCACAACTCCTTGCGGTGCGCGTAGAAGATAATAATTTTGTAGACATTATTCACTTATTAACTATGACGATGGCACCAGAAGGATATACAAGTCAACAAAATAAGGAATTAGTATTGCGTGCAACATATTTTTCATTTATTGTGGGACATTTGTATAAGATGGGTGCAGGTGAAATATTGTGAAGATATGTGCCAGATTTTGAGCACGAAAAAATTCTCGTTGAAGCTCATGGGGGAGTCGCTAGAGGTCATTATGCAAGCAAGGCAATTGTACAAAAGATTTTGCGTGTAGGTCTATGGTTGCCAACTTTACACAAGGATTCCAAGGTGTATTGTACGGCATGCAATGCATGTCAAAGAACTGGAAGACCATCGCGAAGAGATGAGTTTCCACTACATCCTCAAGAATATTTGTAGCCATTTGAAAAATGGGTGATTGATTTCATTGGGCTAGTTCGGCCCCCTCGAAAGAAAATAGTCACACGCTATATTATCACCACGATAGAATATCTAACCAGATGGGTGGAAGCACACTCGGTTAAGGATTGTACATGGGCTACAACAACAAATTTTTTGTTTGAGTATGCCTTAACTAGATTTGGCTACCAGGAAGTGTTGATTTATGACAGAGGTACGTACTTTTTGAATGAAATGATCAACTGATTGACTAAAGAATTTTAGGTATACCATCAGAAGAGTACATCGTATCACCCATAGGCCAATGGGACTATTGAAGCCTTTAATAAGATTCTGGAGAACACGCTGGCGAAGATCTACAATGCACAACGAAATGACTAGGATGTGCATGTAGCTGCAGTACTATGGGCTTATAGGAGTACTTGTAAGAAGCTAACAAGGAAACACCATTCATATTAGTATATGGGGTCGAAGATGTAATGTTGATGGAGTACATTGTGCCTAGTTTACAAATAGTAGCCCTGACAAATATGGCAGATTACGAGGCCTTGGAGGAATGGCTTGCCCAGCTGATGAAGCTCGAGGAATATCAATATTTGGTAGAATCCCATCAACAAGTGTAGAAGGAACGCGAAAAGGCATGGCATACCATATCAAGCTTCGCACATTCAAGGTAAATTATGTTGTCTTGTTATATGATAGTAAGTTCACTAAATTTCTAGGTAAATTCTAGATGCATTGGTTAGGGCCATATATTGTCAAAGAAATTACAGATGGAGGATAGTTCAGCTTGAGAAGCTAAATGGGGAACCCTTCCCGAGAAGAGTGAATGGGAGTAAGTTGAAGTTGTATATAGGGGATCCTACATAATGACTATAGGTAGAAGGATAGTGTTAGTGCTCCAGGCAGTTTCAAGGGAGCATGGGACTATAAACTACACTGCCTAGTTTGGAGGAAAACACAGTGAGCAGGCTGCGTGGAGAATGACAAAGATACAACCCATAAATCTGCATGTAGGAAGCTGTACCATGGAGAAGGTGCCATGCGACATAGCTAGATGTGACTGTTGAAGTCACTGTTCATGACTTGACAACCAAAAGACGATTAAGTGGAGCAGGCTGGTAGCATTTAACGCAAAAATATTTGAAGATCTGTCATGAAAACAACATTTATTGTTAGAAATTGGGAGGAACGGTCGGATTTGAATTCAAAACCCCCTATAAATTACGTGTGTTGGTCCAATAGAGAACACTTTTCTCTATCATAATTTTTAGTGAATTTCGTTGTTTGTTGCTTATGAGCTTAGTGTTTTGGCAGGATTTTATTATGAGCCCCACATTTGCTGAGCTACCTGCGATAAACAAGAAGTTTATTCTTGACAAAATGTCTGCTCCAAGTCTTGTTGAAGCCATTAGTACTAGTGATGTTTCCTCTGAGACCATTGCCCTGGAAGTTATAAGTATGGAAGCTTTGGCTACCGTGCGTATGGTGCCGAGGTCACCTAGGCCAAATCGTAGCCTTACTAGAGAAGCCAAAACAACCAAAATCAAAGAAATCTACGAATGACAAGCAAAAGAAGTTGGTGCCAATGCATGAATCCCCCTAAAAGCATAATGAAACATAGAATCAGAAGAAAGACAAGTAGCCAGAGAAAGTAGTGGACCTAGAGGCAAAAGAAGCCCAGGGAATAGAGGATGTTGATGCTGAAGGAGAAAAACCCATAACAAGGCTCGCTGAGTATATCCCTCTATGAAAAGGAAAAGAAACGGTCATGAAGTAACTCGATTCTAAGAATTTCACCATATGCACACCCCTGCTACCTGAGCAGATCCCTTTGGAAGGCCCTCGACTGGCAAGGGTCCCACTACTGAAAATGGAGGATTGGGAACTAGCTAATCAAGCTAAGTTTCCACACTTGGTGATCGATAAGTATATGAGAAGGGTATATTATGTAGAATTAGGTGTTACAGAATTGGAAACAGAGGAATGAGCCGACGATGTCGAGCACTCGAGGTTACTTAATCTACTATGGCTGCCCCATTATCACTACACCCACATCAATATGATATGCGTGCAACAACGACTCACATTGATGCACGATGGTTTTTTATGGCTAGGAGGGCATATCGCCATTACATACATGCTCATTCATAGGATCATGCACCTCCCTTATAAAGGCTCGATCCTAGCTAAGGAGTTTGGCAGAATGACTGGGAAAAAAGACCTTGCAGAAAGGATGAAGAGGGATTACAGCCACTTTAAGAAGTCATGAGAGTATTCAATTATTTCTATAACAGACAAGGCAATTCAATCGGTTGCCCATAGCTTAGTAGGGAAGGTGATGAGAGAGTTTTGTGTGGATGAAGTTCTGGTACCTATAGTTTCCCTGGCTGCACAGTGTGCGAAAGGTGTACAGTTTAATTGGGAAAGATACCTCCGTCAGGAGTTCCTAGCGAACTGCTATGAGGCCCAAGATGAGACCAAGTCGCTCCACTATGCTTACTTATTGATGTCAATTATCCTCATTGCATGGGAATTGCTGGAGGATAGACAATTTCCTCTGCTTGAGGAAGGATTACCGGAGGCATCGTAGTTTTCTTCCTTATGGTCTACAAAGGTTGTTGTGTGGATCAGGGAAATAAAGATATTTTGGGTTCTTATGGAAATGGATCTCTGCATGGCCATTAATTAGTGTCCGAGGTGGTCCCCAAACTTGTTGACACAGCTATCAGCCTATGCGGTATTCAAGGTTGACTTCCACAGAGTATGCATCCAAGCGCGAAAGGATCTAGAGCAAAAATAGCATGAATTTCCCTATTTGGTGATAGAAATGGATGTGTAGGAGGTTATAGAAAAATGGTCTCCAGAGTGGCATGCCGTGTCAGACTTAGCTGCTAGACCAAGCATGGGTGCGGGAAGTTATTCTGCTGAGAAAAGACAAGAAGCAACTAAGAAGTTTGTGCATACCCTTACAACATAGAAAAAGGAGGAAGCCATAGAAAAGGCTCATGTGGAGCAAGAACATGCTGCCAAGGAGCGGGTGGAATAGGAACAACGCGAGTCATAAAATGGTGACAAGTCACCTTCACCGGGGACATGAATCAAACAAAACTTAGACATAGGGGACCCCTACCCAACACATCATGTCTACCAATTTAGAAGAATTACCAACACCATGCCGCTCATCTAATCCATAAGGAGAGTCTCGTGAACTATATTCTACCATCTTTTTGGTCATCTTTGATCTCTTTCCTATAAAACATACCATGTCAGATAACCCAAAACATAAACATAATAAACATACCTCAGTATACCTCGGGGAGGATATCTCATCTACAAAGTCGACTAGATTAGCACAATACATGTATAAGCATAATCATAATAGCATATAGGTATGATCCTAACCATAGGCCATTCATCAATGCATGGCCATATCAACAACACATCATGATCTCATGCATAAGAACTACACCCATATCAATGTGTGCATAATTAACATACGTACAAGATGCATTCACACACAATTCATACAGAAACTATCATGCATAATCAATACATGACCAACCTATACTCATGATAAACAGTTCCTGAAACACACCATCAAATTCCACATGGAGACACAAATGCACTTGTGACTAAGACCATGCATACACAACAAGTACTTAGACCATAAGTATAATTAACACATATGCAACCAACAAGAATTCATGACCAACACACCACCCATCCAATCCATGGGGTGAACCATGCTCTCATACAACTCTGTAACACCCTCCTCCACATTTACGCAAGTTAACTAGTCCGTTGGGGAAAACATGTAACAAGAGGCTACTACAATTTGATTCAAATGCCCATGTATAGTTAAGGATGTGAAAGTGACACAACACAACCAATCTAACCTTTTGCACATGTCAAAGAACATACAAGAGCCAACCAACCCTTCTAGGCGATCAACCCTTGAGACAAATTGACACTTCACTATAGTATATCCTCAATTGCTCCCACGACATGGGTATGCATGCTTCTGGGGACCTGCACTCTCTCTCACAGCATGGGAATCCAAGTGACTCGAGTCCTAGTTTTGAGCCTGTGAACCTGCATTATGTGCCATGAATAAGATTTAACCTTGTAAACAAATTCCCTGCAAAAAAATTCTTAAAAATAGAAAATATACAATGCAGATAAAAAAACAAAAATACACAGAGATTTTCCCCTGGATCCTAAAATCGGGACTGTAAGATTGATTTTTCATTATGTTCCTTTCAATGTTACAATACATATATATACATGTCAAAGCATTCATAAAGACCAATCCATTAACCTTGGATTAGAACATAATCATAGCTCCCTTTATTTAATCTACAAAATTCCATGGGAAAAAGATGATCATGCACAAAACTATAGGTAGGTATGCCCACCTAATATAGGGTCAAAAATATTTTCCTGGGACTTTGCCCCAAACCGCTTATAGGGGGGTACCACCTCCCTTAAACACCCCAACAGGGGGGGCTACGCCCAATGCAACGAACAGGGGAGGCTATCTCCCACCTTGTGACCCCTGGCCCCCTCCCCATGCATGGGACTAATTTTGGAAAGAATATAACACACACCCAACATCCTCCCACTTGTTGTTTTTTTTCCATGCAAGCGGTCACTTGGGAGCTTAGTAATTGGTCTAGCCCTAAAACACCGATTGTTTCTCTACACTAAGAAAACTTCTCAGTGCTCACAAACTTCATCAATGCATCTGCACCATTTTTCAAAGTGTCCACCTTTACTAGCAACATCTTTTTGAACTCAACCATATCCCTCACAAAGTGATACTGAACGTCAATGTGCTTTATATTTCAATGAAAAGAAGGGTTATTGCAAAGAAAATTTCACTTTGGCTGTCACAAACTATCCTTATAGATCATTATATGAACCCCATACTTGAACATAATCTCTATAATCAAACAGCTTCCTTGGTTGCATGAGTGGCTACCATGCATTAAACCTTTGTAGTTGAAAGTGTCGCTATAGATTGTCTCTTTCTCATCCAAATGACTGCACCTCCAAATAGGTTAAACACACACCCACTTGTAGATCTTCTCTAATCCAAATATCAAGCCCAATTTGCGTTAACAAAGCCACGAATGTCTAAAACTCTATCCAATCCTGGTATTCCTTGGTAGCACAAACCATAATCACTAGTGGCATGCAAATACCTAAAATCTAGCTTCACTATTGTCCAATGCTCCTTCCCTAGTTTTGACATGAACGTACTCAATACTTCCACTACTTGTGAAATGTCAGGTCTAGTACAGACCATTTCATACATTAGGATACCTATTTCACTTGTGTATGGAACATGGGACATGTCCTCTTCCCATTCTTATGTCTTGGGACACCGTTCAATATATAATTTTACACCTACATGAAATAAACCTTCACCAGTTTACTATTTTACATATTAAACCTCTGTAGTATTATATTGACAAACTTCCTCTGGTTTAACTAGAGCTTCCTTTTTTTTATCTCATTTGATTTCCGTGCCCAAAATAACTTGGTAGCACCAATATCCTTCATGTTAAATTTTGATGACAATTGGGTCTTCAAATCGTAGATAATTTCTTTATCATTTCCAATCAACAACATATCATCCACATACAAGACCAAATAAATAAAATGGTCACAAATTAATTTAAAATACACACAATGATGCTCTTTTCTTTTGGTGAAGCCAACTATCAAATTTATGATACCACATCCTTGTTGACTGTTTTAAACCATACAAATACATTTTTAACCTGCATACCAATTCTTTCTTTCCCTTCACCACAAAATGTTCAAGCTGCTTCATGTAGATTTCTTTTTCCATATCCTCATGAAGAAATGTTGTCTTCACATCTATTGGTTCTACGTAAAAATAAAAAGTGAAAACAACATATAAAAGTAATCTAATAGAATTTTCCTTGGCAACATGAGATAAAATATCACCAAAATCAATTCCCAACACCCGGGAATAACCTTTTGCTACCAACCGAGCTTTATATTTCTCCACCTTGCCTTTCGTATTCATCTTATTCTTAAACACCCATTTTCTTCTAATGGGTTTCCTTCCAACCAACCACTACACCAGATCCCAAGCTCATTTTTGTCCAAAGATGTTATTTCATTAACCATGACCTCTTTCCAAAGTTTTCCATCCTCTAAATCTACTACCTCCCTGACAATTCTAGGTTCATCATCAGTAATAGATAAACAAAATTTTGAACAGAAAGAAAATTGACTATACCTTTATGGCTGTCTTCTTTCTCAAACTGATCTTCTCGCACATGGAGTTTCTATCTCTTCATTTTCTTATTCATGTTCTACTATCAGGTTTGATTCTTCCTCTTTTAGCTCAATCTCTATCTTCTGAGGTTCCTTTGGTAAGACTTCATGCTTAATAAAATATTTCACCTCTCTAAACACCACATCTTAGTTGTACACAATCTTCCTTTTCTCTCGGTCCCAGAACTTATAACCTTTTAAACCATCTTTATACCCAATAAAGATGCACCTTTCAGATTTACTATCAAACTTAGTTCCTTTCTCCTTTGGAACGTGTAGATATGCATCATAGCCAAATACCCTAAGATGTGAAAGAGAGGGTTTCTTACCAGTCCATACCTCATGTGGAGTATTATCCTCCAACACTAATGAAGATGATATGTTGACTAGGTAACATGTAGTCTCTACCACCTCTCCCTGGAATTCCTTTCCTAACTCGACACCACTAAGCATGCTTCTTTCCTTTTCCATGAACATCTTGTTCATTCTTTCTACAACTTTATTTTGATGAGGTGTGTGTGGAGTAGTCTTCTTCCATGCTATACCACACTTCTTACAAAATTCTTCAAATTGCTTCTTCCAAAACTCTCCACCATTATCTATCCTTAGCACCTTCATATTTTTCTCTATCTGGTTTTCCACCAAAGTCTTAAATTAACAACCCTGGTGAAAATTCCATGTAATAAAATTTAACAAAGGAAAATATAAAACCATAGGTAAGGGACATGTATTCCAAGCTGAATGATGCCCAAATATATCCTAGTGGGAATCATTAGATGTGTTTGTTAAAGGAAATTGGAAAAGGAAAAGGCATAGAACCGAAAAAGGAAGTTTTGGCACATTTATTTATGAAAATAAAGGAAATTTGGAGAAAAGTAGGGTGAAAGGTCACAAGTTTCATGTGAGGAGGGAAATGAAGAAAATGGAGGCGTCATTAATAAAAAGGCATCTAACAATCAATTGGTAACCTTTTTTCAACTCAGTTTTTTATCTCTCTCATTATTCTCTCCCTCTCTCTCACTATTGGAAACTCAATGCTTTCTTGGAGCACTCTATCTTGGGAGCAAGGAAGGAAAAGAAAGCAAAAGGGAAGGAAGGAAAGAAAGGATTAAGGAAGGAAGATTAGTATGAAGAAGCTATAGTAGGAATATTTGTAAGTAGAATATTTCATGTGTGGTTTCCTAATTGTTTTGACATGCATGGCTTTGCATGTTAGTATATGGATCTCTTGTTGTCAGTGGCATGGTTTTGTTGCATTATGATAGATGTTTTCAGCCTAGCCTTTCCTTTCTTGGATGCCATGGTGTGTTGGGATGTTTGTATTGATTTTGAGCTTCAAAATTGCCAAATGGATTTTGGAATTTGAAGTGGAGGCAGTCTCAAGGTTCAATCCAAAAGGCCTAGGAATCCCTTGATCAGTTTTGGTGGGATACATGGTAAAGCCTAAGAAGGAAGTCTCGGTTTAGGGCCTAGTGATTCAATGTGGATTATGGTAAATCCTAAGAGGACAATGTCTTGGTTTAGGCCCTAGTGATCTGGTATTGGATTGCAGTACAGCATGAGAGAGCAGGAGATGGAAAATTCCTCAAGGATAGTGATGGATTATGGATGGCATTTCAACTTTGGTTCAGTTTTACAATCAGAGCACCAATTTTAGTGTGATCACAGTTTGGTGAGGGCAGAGGTGGTTTAACCTCTTTATTCCCTTGGTTGTTTTTGGATTGTTTTATCCATGATCCCACATTCATGCTTGGAACATGGCATGGGGGTGACTAACAGAAAGAAATATTTGGTTCAACCATGTCTATAGTCAAATGGTACGTGGAAGTCTTGAACCTGGTTAGATTTTCCAATGGTTAATAAAAGCTAGGTTCTCTTGATTTTGTACTTGTTTATATGTGGATTTAATGGTTGTTATCTCATTGTTATTTCCATGGTTATATGTTGGTTATAAGAATGGCTAATTTTGTAGTTCATGTCATGGTTCTTTCATGTATTTACCTGTAATGGTTAAAATGATGGATGAAAGACCTAATTGATGTCATAACAGTTCAAGGGAGAAGGTGGTGATCCTTCTTGTCACATTTCCTAAGAGTTTTCAGTCATTCAAGTTCTATATTCTATCTTAGACCTGTAGATTGCATTAATGTGAAGTGTTTGACATAATATCAGTCCCAATTGGGGATAGTCAGGCCTAGTCCTGTATTTTTTTTGGATTATTAGTCTTGTCATGATGTGTTTAATGGATTCTCGAAGTTACAACAAGTTCTTTGCAATGGCCAAAATTTTGGCACATAAAAGTGCCTTAAATTTCAGAGACACTCGCATAGGGTTTTTGGCGAAAGTCCTTGGATGCAGGCATGCAATCTTGTGGGAGCATCTAGAAGTCCCTGGACACTAGCATGTCCATAACATGAGAGCATACAGATGTCAATGGCTCTAAAAACACAGTGGGACCTAGGGAAAGGATCGCTGAGTGGCCTACCTCCTAGGAGTTTTTTCACTGATGTTGAAGGTATGGTTGATGTGTTTCCACGACTCCATTTCCTTAAGGTCTCGAAGGAGGTTTAATCCTATCATAGTAGACTCTCATCACATGTTGCTTGGTTAGTTATTTGGGTAGATGTTGGAGGACGATGGTTATAGATTGTTATCGAAATATGGTTGACCCCTCAGACTGGATGGGGTGTGCGTCTTGTTCATGCAATCATGTTAGTTCCACATGTATTAGTCATCCTTGAATTCTTGTTGCATGTGCATGGTGTTTGTCATGGTCGTAGTGATGCTTCCATAGGAATAATGATGTCATTATGTGAAGTGTGTTTTCATGGGTGTATGATTGGGCACATGTTTTTGTTCGCGTACGATCACTACACAATGATATGGTTGTTGATGTCATTCATAAGGTCATGGTAGGTGTAGTTAATATGGTCATGCATTGATGACTAGACTCTAGCTAGAATGATGGACATATGGTTACATGCCTATGTTCTATATTTTATATGTTGTCACGATTCCATCATACATGTATCACATAGATTTTCTGATCTTGGAGACAAGGTATCCTCCATAAAGTATACTAAGGTACCTTGAACTATTGTGATTTGGTTTAACTGACATAGTATGCCTTGCAGGAAAAAGATCGAAATGGCTAGCACTAAAAACACTCCCTATCAATCAAATGAGTAACCTGGTGTTGGGAAGTCTTCTCATTTGGCAGATACATTGAGAAGCTTGAAGGAAGAAATAAGGAGTTGTAAGGCAGACAATTAAAAAATCATGCACGCATAAGAGAAACAAGACAAGGTTAATGCAATACTACTTCAAAATTTGTCAGAATTGTAGTGACGGGGACCACTTTGGATCAACCATCAGAAGGAGGACATAACTAATGGGTCTAATGGAAGTAGATCTTATGGTGGTCATAGGTCATATAGAGATGACACGATCAGACATGGTAGGTTGTTGGACACTCTAGATAGGAGAGGTGATGGACACATGTACTATTCTAATTCTGGTTTAGAAATGCATCATGATCATCATCATTATCATCCTTACAAGAGGAGCGATAGCGGATACTTGCCAGATGAGTTTAAGAAATAAAGGCCACCTACCTTTGTTGGAGAGGTGAAGAAATCACATGATGCAGAGGCATGGTTGCTTGGTATGAGGAAGTTCTTCAGATTGCATGAGTATTTAGAAAACATGAAAGTAAAGATAGTCACTTTTAGTGTCAAAGGTAAAGCAGATATTTGGTGTGAAGATGTGAATAATTTTAAAGGTATACATGAGGATGATTTGACTTGGCATGAATTTGAGAGGCTCTTCAAGAAGAAATATTTATGACAAAACTAAGGATTTTTATGAGTTGCAGATGGGTTCCATGATAGACGATGAGTATACTAGTAGGTTCATGGAGTTGTTGAGATATGTGCCTTGCCTCAAGGAGGAGAAGGCTAAGGTGAAAATATTCATCAGTGGACTTCGAATAGCATATAGAGACCAAATTGAGTTCAATGAGCCTAGATCATTGGAGGAGGCTATCTGAAAGTTGAAACATTATTATGAGTAGTCAAAGCGGAAAGTTGATCCTAAGTGTGACTTGAAAGGAAAATTATGAGAAATGTAATGGAAAATGGCCACCAAAGTGAAGATGACCTTAAGATGCAGGTTAGAGGGAAAATGTAGTCCCTTGTAAGAAGTTCGATACAACTAGGAAGGGATATGGAGAGAGGTAGGTTAGAGGCGGTGATAGAGAACCATTTCAGTGTTGGATATGTGGTAAGGATCATTGTAAGAGGGATTTTACATAGTATAAGGGTGGTAAACCCTAGATCTATAATGATCAGGAGGCACATACAATTGGTGATGTTCGTCATAACATTCGTTGGATCTATGCAATTGTGGACAACAGGCACACAGATCATCAAGCATATACCATTGAGATGGACATTAAGCTTTGTGATGAAGATGTTTCTATTTTTGTTGATCTTCGATCTAACTATAGTTATATTAATCCTGATGTGGTGGATAAGTGTGATTTGAGAAATGAAGTGCATGCAGAATCTTGATTGGTATAGTTCGCTACAGGTACCAAGAATAAACTTCACCATTGGGTAAGAGCTTGTGCATTTTGAGTTAAATGGTATGCCTATAGAAGCACATTTGAATGTACTGCCATTAGGATTATCATATAATATGCTTTTAGGTATGGATTGGTTGTACCTTCACAGGACCAAAGTAGATTCCTTCAACAAGGCCATTGAGTGTGTGGATGATAGTGGGGAAAGAGAATTAGCATGGGAAGAAGAAGACTACATCAGTGAGGATGGTTACGAGTATGCAAGATAAGTGTAGTTGTAGAAAATGTTGTGTGTTGTTTTGATTACATATATCTACCGACAAGGGTAAAGATACTAATGATGCATAAATATTAAAGAAGTACCTTATATTACAACAGTATCAGGATGTGTGTCCAGGAAAAATTCCAAAGCTAACTCCTCACAGGGAAGTGGATTTCTCTATTGAGTTGGTGCTAGGGGTAGCACCAGCATTGAAGGAACCTTATAGGACGAGCACTCTAGAGCTAGTAGAGTTGAAATTGTAGTTAAAGGAGATGCTTGGAAAAGGGATACATTAGGCCACATATATCACCTTAAGGTCCACTAGTACTGTTTGTAAAGAAGAAATATTGTACTTTCATATTGTTCATTGATTATAGGCAGTTGAACAAGGTAACGATTGAGAATAGGTATGTGTTGCCAAGGATCAATAATTTTTTTGATCAGTTGGAGGAAGTAGTAGTGTTCTCTAAGATCGACTTGAGATCAGGATACCATCAAGAGTGCATCAAGTAAGAGAATATCTTCAATACTAGATTCAAGACTAGGTATGGGCATTATGAGCTTGTTTTAGTTCCATTTGATTTGACTAATGCTCCAACTAAATTTATGTGTTTGATGAATAATGTGTTACGTCCTTATTTGGATAAGTTTGTTATTATGTTCATTGATGACATATTGGTATATTCTAAAAATGAGGAAGAGCATGTCGAGCATTTAGCATCAATGTTGAGATTGCTAAGAGATCATCGGTTGTATGCTAAGATTAGCAAGTGAATCTTGTTTTAGATAGAGGTGCATTACTTAGGACATGTCGTTTCCAAGTAAGGCATAGCAGTAGATCCAGAAAAGATAAGGGATATCATGGAGTGGGACACTCCTAAGAATGTGGATGAGGTGAGCTCTATCATGGAATTGGTAGGTTAATACAAGAGGTTCATCAGGAACTTCTCATGAATTGCATATCCTATCACATCATTCCAGAGGAAAGGTAATAATTTTTAATGGATGGAAGAATGTGTATCTAGTTTTGAGCAACTAAAGTAGTTTTTGACACATGTAGTAGTAATAAAAATTTCATATCTATACAAGGAGTTTGTAGTGTGTACAAATAATTACAAGAGAGGACTTCATGGAGTTCTCATGCAAGTAGGATAGGTAGTGTGTTATAAGTCATTAAAGCTAAATGAGCATGAGAAGAACTATTTGGCGCATGATATTGAGCTAGGAGCAATTATCCATGCATTGAGGATGTGAATGAACTATCTTCTTGGTAGGAGCTTTCTATTGATGAGCGATCACAGTGGGTTGAGGTATTTGTTTGACTAGATAACTCTAAACGTCATCTAAGATAGATGGTTGATGACCCTTAGTGAGTTCAACTTCAAGATCATATACATTAAAGGAAAGGAGAACTGGTTTGCAGATGCTCTTCGCTCGAAGGTACATGTAAATTATATAGCAACTATGAGCTCTTATGGGAAAGAATAACATGATAGGATCTTGCAAGTAGGACAAAATGATGACAAGTATATGGAGGTCATGCACAAGTTATAGCAGAGTACAGGTATAGGCATAGGCACAGGTATAGGTATAGGTACATGTACAGGTGATCATGATGTAGACTATTGTCTCATGAATGATGGTTTGGTGAGATTCAGGGATAAGATCTATGTGCTAAAGTGGAGTGAGCTCAAGAAGCTTATCTTGAGAAATTTTCATGTGAAGCCATCCTCGGGTCACCTAAGACATCAAAAGACATTGACAATGGTGAAGAAGTTATCCTACTAACCGAATCTGAAGAAGGATGTGGCAGAGTTCATGGCTAGATGTTTAGATTGTTAGATGTGGAGCATGATTGTTCAGAGGTCTTTGTTTCAGTTGACTGTATACCCCAGGAAGTTTGTACACCCATCCATGTGGGGGGGTGTGGGGGGGACTTGTCCCCCTCCTGGGTAGTGCCCCCGAAGCTAAAAAAAATGTAGAATTGCCTTGTAAAGTATAGTAATTTCTAGTCAATCTGGGTCGTTCATTAGGTGGATGATCTGATAGTAGAACTTATGTTTAGTTTATGGTTTTTTGCCCTAGAATGCAATCCCTCTCTTTGTGTGAGCGCATTGTATTTGAGGCTATGTAATAGATGTGTATTCTCCGAGTGAGAAACAAAGAGGTGAGATTATGAGATAAAATAGAGGATATTACAGTGGATCTATTGTAGGTTGTGTCTCTTCATTTTTCTAGATAATAGAAAGGAAGGACTGGTTGTTCAGGGTGGACGTAGTTCAAATTGGGTGAACCACATATATCTGTGTCTCTCTTGTTTTATGAGTTTTTTTTGTTTATATTTCTGCAATATTGTATGTGTTCCATTGCTCTGTAATATATAATTTTCTAACAACTGGCATTAGAGCCGAAGGTCTATTTGGATGATAAACTCGTAGGAAAGAAGGGTTCCTCATTCGAGTGGGAGCAATGGCAGAAGATGGTAAGTTTAGGGTCGAGAAATTTAACGACCAAAACTTCTCACTGTGGAAGATGCAAATGGAAGATTATCTATATCAGAAGGATGTATACCTACCATTGGGCATAAAAACAAAGATGTTGATGGGTATGACAGATGAAGAATGGAACCTTCTCAATAGAAAGGCACTCGGAACAATACGGTTGTGCCTTGCAGCGTCGGTCGCCTTCAACATTTCAAAGGAAACAATGACAAAGGGTTTGATTAAGGCGTTGGAGAAACTATATGAAAAACCCTCGGCCTCAAACAAGGTATTTCTTATGAAACGGTTATTTAATATGAAGATGTCGAAAGGTGGATTTGTTGCAGATCATTTAAATGATTTTAATACTATTACAAGTCAGTTATGTTCTGTAGGGGTAAACTTTGATGATGAAGTTAGAGCTCTGTTATTCTTGTGCTCATTACCAGAAAGTTGGAATGGTTTAGTAATGGCCATTAGTAACTCTGTTTTTGGATCTAGTACTTTAAAGTTTGATGATGTTGTCGGTGCTATCCTTAGCGAGGAAATGTGATGGAAAAGCTCCGATGAGACATCGGGTAATGTTGTGAGTGCAGAGTCTAGGGAAAAAAAATGAAATGAGGAAAGAGCTTAGGATATCGTAGTAAATCAAGGAAAGGCAGATCCAAGTCTAGATTGGGGATAGTGTGCTAGAAATGTGGAAAGAAAGGACACCTAAAGAAAGGCTGTAGATCATGGAAGGGAAAAGAAGGAGATGCACAACAAGAAAACAATCATGAAGCAAATGTGACAGGTCAGGTGTTACAAGATGTTTGATTCATTCTTTCGAAAATATGACTGATTCCTGGGTGGTAGATTCAGGGGCCTCATTCCATGCCACACCTGATAAGAAATAATTTCATGACTATGTTCAAGGAGATTTTGGACAAGTTCATTTGGGTGATGATAAACACTATAAAATTGTTGGAATGGGTAAGGTTCTTGTGAAACAGCAGAATGGAAACCAATGGCTACTAAAGGAGGTAAGGCATGTTCCATATCTAAAGAAAAATCTGATTTCAACAGGAGAGTTAGGCAGTGAAGGTTGTGTGACAACTTTCACAGATAAAGCTTGGAAGGTCACCAAAGGAGCCCTAGTAATAGAAAAAAGCGAAAATGTTGGTACATTGTATTTATGCAATGGTATTTCTAACTCTGTTAGTGCTTTAACTTCTAAAGGAGGAGATGCAGCATTATGGCATCATAGGCTTGGACACATGAGTTAAAAAGGGATGAAGATTCTTCACTCAAGGAATTTGTTGTCGGGTTTGACGAATGTTGATTTGGACTTCTGTGAGAATTGCATTTATGGAAAACAGAAGAGAGTCATATTTCTCAGAGTTGGGAAAGAAAAGAAGAATGAAAAATTAGAGCTTGTGCATACAGATGT
>APFE031090364.1:228037-241580 GCA_000404065.3 Pinus taeda | reverse complement strand
AGAAATCTTTTGATATCTATTCTGCTCCTCTTCTACTGTAAATCTTCAGAGAATTAATACAAAGGATGATGGAATTTCCAAAGCTCTGTGTCTCTTGATGTCTTGCTGGTGTATAACTGAATGTTGCAGGATTCCTGCGTATCTCATGACTGAATAAGTTTCTCTTATTACTCTTTGTTATATGTTTGTTATCTTTCATATATCATTAATGTTTCCCATGTTTTAAATATCTAATAGCAAGGAAAAAGAATAGTCTCAGGATTTAATCACAGATTACCCTGAACTCAATCTAAGCTGTTATAAATGTTTTCTTCAGTTATGGTAATGAAAGTGTAATTCTTAATCGCTACCTTTCACACTATATCATCACAGTGATCTATTGTTTCAGGAATTCAAGTTTGCTCCTAAGGAATACATCCCTTTCTCACATCCCAGCTTAGTGAAGAATTCTTAACTGCTTTTCACTGGTTGTTCACACTTCATTATCACAATCTACAGTTTGTTTCATGAAATATATAAAGGCCCTGTAATTCCAGATGCACCTAACTCAGGATTTCAAGAAAACAACAGCCACAGACTCCATTTCCCAATGGATTAATTTACCTGAAGAGAACATTTCAAAACTATCAGAAACATCCTCCCAACCAAACAAAAACCAAAGAAAACCCTCACTTCATAACTAGCCTAAAATCTCCATAAAACAGAGACAAACCTAACAGAGAGAGCCCTCTCTGATTACAGCTGGGCTAGAAGCTGTAATCCAAAGACTGGTTAGTGGTTACCCCGGCCGTATTCCCTTGGGAGTCATAGGGAACAACCTGGGTGTTAACACCAGACACTCTTGGAGGGTCAGCATGTTCTAGATTTTCACCTCTAGGATGCCCTGTTATGCCACCTGGGCCACGTTTGTGTTCCTTCAAGCGAGCATGCCAATATTATTTGGGAAGCACACTACAGTCGGGTTGTTGGGCATTTCGGGGTCGAGAAAATGGTGGTAGTATTGCAAAAGTAGTTCTATTGGCCGAATCTTCCACAATATGTCAGGAAGTACATTAGCTCATATACTGCTTGTGCCATTTCCAAACCGACCATCAAGAAGTAAGGCTTCTATACCCCGCTTCCTACCCCAAGTCGACCTTGGGAATCCATCTCCATGGATTACATGTTAGGTCTCCCTTCCACTAAGCATGGAAATGACTGTGTTTTTGTGGTCGTCGATAGGTTGAAGATGGCCATTATGGCGGCCTGTAAGAAGAATATCACAACAGAAGCCAATACTAAACTCTTGATTGAACAAGTGTGGGTGCACTTTGGGATCCCATAGTCTATCATTTCAGATCAGGACAATTGGTTCCTCAGTACATTTTGGTCTAGTCTCTGGTCAATGTTGGACACCAAACTCACTAATTTCACAGCCTTCCATCCTCAAACTGATGGCCAGACAGAGGTTGTCAATAGGATGATTGTACACAGTCTGTGCATGTACAACTCAAAGCATCCACACACGTGGGATGAGAGCCTCCCCTATGTTCAGCATAGCTACAACTGAGCTCTTCATAGCTCGACTAGCCACGACCCTTTTTAGGTGGGCTTAGGATTCCAACCACTATGCCCCATTGATGTGGCCATGCCACTTGCAGCTACTCAAACAGATTTGGTTCATGTCCAGTCTGAAATAGACAAGCAACCAACTTCATTGAGCACATCCAACATATTCACCAGCAGGTCCATGACATTATGGAGAAATAAAATTCCAAGTACAAGCAACGAAATGATCAACATTGGGTGCCACACAAGTTTCAGGTGGGTGACAAAGTCTGGTTGCTTTTGCAAAAGGAATGCCTTACTGGAGCCTATCAGAAACTGTGACCAATCTGCTATGGTCCTTACACCATTACTAAGGCTATGGAAGACAATGCATTTGAGCTCAGCATTCCCTCAGTCCTTGGCCTGCACCCAGTGTTCAATGTGGATCGCCTTTGGCCATACTTTCCACCATTGCTAGACACATCCGACAACACAAAACAACTCACACCCAGAGAATTAAATCCAGATTCCATGGAACAAGTTGCAAATGATCAGATCATGGACACACAGATCAAGAAAGCTCGCCAACAAAATATCCAATTGTATTGAGTTGTCAAAGCAGGCCAAATCCTTCAGCAGGGCAAGTGGCTCACTAGGGACCAAGTTCATCAAAAGTTTCCTCATCTCATGGAGGAACTCAACGCAATGGGGACCATTGCTTCGTAGGGGGGGGGGGGGGGGGAATGATCTAGGTGGATATTGGTGGCCACCTGCCAAGTCCAATTGGACCCCCAACATTGTTTCTCTTGGCATTTTCAGTTTCCTTAATTGTAGCACAACTTACTATTTTTAGTAGTTTTTCAGGTCCTAAACTTCTGGAGCCGTTTTGAGGCCCTAAACAATGTTTTTTGGGAAATCTGGGGGCAACATGGGTCCATGGACTAATGTTTCCCTTCCCATAATGGTAGTGCTTGGATAGATCTTTCTAACGAGCCATTGTACGTGTCAAATGGAGATCGTATGCCAAAGTTACGACCTTGGGAAGTTGATGTACCAATTTACCCAAACAGGGCCCTTAGTTTGGCGTTTCATCTTCTAGGGTTAGGTTTTGAAATTTTAAGGGTTTTCCATTGTTTCTCAACAATAAATAGGCCTTCGGGCCTCATTGTAACATAGTTCAGAGGATGTAGCCACCACATCTCTTCTCAGAGATAAGCTACCATCGCCCTAGCTGGTTTATTTCCATTATTGTTTGTAAGCATATTTCAGTATTTTACAATAATGAAATGAAGTATTATTTCCACTGCATATCTGTGTTTATGGTTATCTCTGTAATTTGTTGCATTCTTGTTTAAGTTCAGATCAGTATGGCTCACAACAACCTCAAAATCCACCTTTTACTCAATAGGTAGGCCCCCAAATGTAGCCTGGTTCAAATCCATCATTTGGGGCATCTAGTGAAACTCAAGCTGCAACTTATTAGTATCACCCTGTAACTAAACAAACACCACAGGGAACTTTCCAAAAACAACAACCTTATGTACAAAAAGGACCTTATGTGCAGCAAGGGCTTTATCAAAAACCATTGTAGCAGCAAGGACAGCCCTTGCAGTGGTGAAACCAACTCTTGTATCAACAAGGGCAACCCTTACAGCCATAAGGTCAACCCTTGTAGTAGCAGGGGCAACAATTTTATCACTAGGGTCAATATTTGCAACAACAACCTTATAATCGATATGCCTCGCAAGATGTTTATCCACCTTATGGTTCTCAATAGCCCATGGTGGATCCGTATCAATCTTACCCTAGTCAAAACCCATCTTTGTGGGGGTAGAATCTACCTTTGTATGGTTAGAATACCCCTCCGCGGGGGCAATATCAAGCTCCTTATGGTCAAAATAAACCACTTTGGGGGAAAAACTACAAGTAGAAAGGAATCAAATACAATTCACACATATAAGCATTATGAAACAATACAAACATATGTGAAAAAGGTTAAAACACTTTATTATATGGAAGAAGGAATTACAACCATTAGTGTTTGATTCAAAGCCATTCCTCCAGCTTGGATCCCATCCATATCACATCAAAAGCATGACAAAATTGTAGCATTACAATACTTGCTTCAAAGCCAAATCTCATAGCATCATTATCTCCTTACAATTCAACATAATCCAGCCCCTAATCACTTCGATGAGTGGTCAATTTATAGGAAGATGAAGGAGGTTTTGTCATTAATGGTAGCATTGAATGGCCTTCCATACTTAGAATTAGTTCCATGGAGGAAGGGATGAGAGGACAGGATGCACCTTAACTCATTCCTCATCCATTTTCGAGCTCATAGGAGTTGATAAGTGAGGGACCCTTCTAGATGACACCAAAAGATAAGAATATTCCCCAAACCCTATGTGAATTTCACTCATTCTCACCCAACGTAGGTGAAAGGAAGCACAAGTGCTTTGCAAAGCACCGTGACAGTGGATGCAACTGCTTTATAGTTCACCCTCATAAGAGATTACCTACGTTGTTCCCTCTAGAGGCTATATCTGAACGTCTTCAAGTCATGAAACTATCTGGAAAGGAGGCATTCAAAGGGGTGACTTGTTTAGGGCATGAACTAATTGAATTTAGGGTTTGGTAAGCCCTAAAACACTGATCTATATGCTGGGATTTGATGTGTCCAAATGGATCTATAACAACTGCCCCCTAAATCATTAAGTCAGAAGAATGCCAATGTCGAATGAAATGCTTTAGAATGTGATGAGGAGGTAACGAAGTGGAAAGGTGACCTGCATCAATTACAATACATATATCATTGTATTTTATTTTTACATGAATTGGTGAGGGAAGGCATACCCATGCTTAACTTATAAACTTTCATTACATGTACATAGACAGTCATCTACAAATATAGACCCATGATTAGAATGACCACCAATGTAAAGCCATTATACATATGGTTTACTACTCGTGAAATCGCAACCCGGATGGATGAAACTAGATTTGGGGTCTTCTATCTCATTCAATCATTTGCTCAAGTATGAGTCTAACCATGTGAATATGTGATTTGAAGTTGAACATGGGAAGACACCATCTCGTTACCAGCCAATGATGTAAGCTATTAACTGATGCAAGAGAAATCACTGATAATAATAATGATCCCCAAGGTACTACAATACATTCTGCATGGTGTGAATGGATGATTTGATGCCAAACACCATACAAAGTATTTTGGTCGAAGGCCATTGATGTATGTCTATTGGCAGAAACTAGAAACCTACCATTGATGCATGCAAGCTTCAAGGTACTAGAAGGGTGTTTCTAAGTCAACTTCTTGGATAATGAGCTAATGTCAACAAGAAGCAACTTGTCATAGGAGGGCCTTGATGTATCCCACATCAATGACACGAAACGAGTGTAGTGATTTTAAATATGGAATTCGATTGACGACACGAGGTTCAAAAGTGGAAATCATGAAAATGAAGGCTTATGAGTATTGCAACTGAATGACTTCTCTTGAACACATCGTCGACACTGAATGAATTGGTAGAATTGACCCAAAGCCAAAGTAATGGATGGTGTGATAGACCATAGGTATGATAACCTTCAAGCAGATAACCCAACCCAAATAGTCACGGAGATGAAGTGAAAGTGTCATGTTCAAAAGTGACCTGCTAGCATAAAGTGGTTTTCCCCTTTTTCCCATTTTCCCCAGTCATTACTGACTAGTACCTCCTTATTTTTATCAACCTTGAGGAAGATAACATATGCTTGTTGTATAATTTCACCCTTCGGGAAAATCCATTGCTATTTTATGTTTTAACGAGTCTAGCGAAGGTGAAACTTAGTCTTGTCTAGATTGACAAGTTTGTCACTATATGATGTTTTAATGAGTTTAATGACAAAGATAACCCAGTCCTTTTCATGTTTAGATAGTTTGAAAAGGGACAAAAAGAAAACTCTACAAGTTATTTTTCGTAAATTAATCTCTCAAGCCCAAAAAAGCATAAAATTAAATAAGAGAGATATCATTTCCAATCTGTTAACAAGCTGGAAAGGACAAGCACTTGACAATCTTTTCATATTTAGAGAGTCTAAAAAGAGCTTAAAAGAGGACTCCACTTTGAGGAATGAGTGGTGTCTAGGATAGCAACTAGTTCCAGTGATGTTGGAACTTCTCAAAACATGTTGATTTAAGTGAAGAGGCTGGCTAATAAGACCACTCATTGCAACTGTTCCAAAAAAAGGCTAAAACAACCAAGTGAAAGCGTATGATCAACCAAGCAGATAACTATGGAAGGAGAAAAAATAAGGCTCATCTGATGTAAGAGGCTGATAGAATGGCAATCACGAGGGTTAAAATGGATATGGGTTCATGTTTACACAAGCTTGAACCATAGGGAACTATGCTTGGATTCAGTTTCATTTTTACACAAGCTTGAAATGAAAAACTATGCTTGGATTCAGTTTCATTTTTACACAAGCTTGAAATGAAAAAATATGCTTGAAATTGGTTTACATGCCCCCAACATGATGAAAGGGAGAGTCTATTGTAACCAGATGGAAGTTGCGACGGTGAAGCAGGATGGTTATCCAACACTTTTTGGCTTCATCCAGATAGGGACAAACGTGAATGGTGTGATTCCCTTCACATAACCTATAAGGAAACTTAACTTTACCACTAGGTGCATGCCCCCCCAAGCTTAATTATATTCACCTAAGTAGACTACTCGTGGCTATCAAGTGGATAATATGAAGGTTTTTTTACGAGATCAAGTGAAAGACTCAACTGGGATTTTACGATATCTAATCAAAGACTCGACTTGGAACTTTGCTCCAGTGGACCTTGTTTCATTTTTTAATGAGCTTGACACAAGACAAGGAACTCTGCTCAGATTCCTTGTTTCATTTTTTAGCGAGCTTGACATAAGACAAGGAACTATGCTCATGGACTTGTTTCATTTTTTAATGAGGTTGACATAGTAAAAGAACTATCCTCGTATCCTTGGTTTCATTTTTTAATGAGGTTGACACAAGACATGGAACTATCCTCATGGGAGGTGCTTCATTTTTAATGAGGTTGACACAATAAAAGAACTATCCTCATATTCCTTGATCATTACTCATAAGAGGTCATGACTTCCAAGAGGTTCTCATCATATGGGAGAACAATGCTCTGGAAGGGATCTGTATCAAGGAAACCAAGATCTGGTTCCAATGCCCTCAGTACCTAATGTACAACATCATGGAATTGATCGTCAATTGATGTAGGCATGGAATAGGTTTCCACATAATTAACCTGTGGCAGGGATGATACCATTGGTACAAAAGGACCATTTAGGGAAGATGATTGATGAGAATCCATGTTTAGACTAGGAAATGAAAGCTGGTCAATGGTGACAATTCTGCCTTCATGTGACAAACAAATCACTTGAAAGAGTGTTGAAACAATAGCTACCATGTCATAAACATAGTCACGCGCAAGAAGTAAATTGTAATCTAAAGGGCCTGGGACTACCATCACATTCAAATAAATGATTTTTCTTCTCAAAGTAATAGGCAACTAAGGAAGGATCCCTAATGGTTGATTGGTTCCTCTGTTAAAAGCCAATAGATTGTGGGTAACTGGCACAAGTGGTGGTGAACTGAGTGCTTACCAAGAAGTAGAGAAAAGGATACTCATAGATGCACCTTCATCTATAATAGTGCCAGATACAATCATATTACAAACCTGTACTATGATCTAGAAAGGAACATAAGAAGGAAGATAGAATCTTGCTAGTTGATTCCAATCAAAGGAAGTAACTAGACTACTTGGAGGGGGTACCGTAAGAACAAGAGAATTAACCCCTTTTGTTACGAGAGAGGGAGGATTTTACTCCTATCTTGATGGAATATGAGGACTTCCCCCAAGCTCATTAGAATCTAAAGAAACGAAAAGAACCTGAGTGGTATCATATTCACTCTCTTTGGGAAAGGTACGATTAACTGAAGGTGAAATTGGTTCAACTATTTCCTCGACCGGTTGATTTGGTTCGGGTATAGACTCATAGGATTCACTTCTAGAGAGAGTGGGTTTGACTGATGATTGATTTGAGTTAGTCAATTCATCAACTAATGAAGGATTAAGGGAAAGTCTCTTGTAACCAGATGGAAGTCATTGTGGAAAAGTAGGACAATTATCCAACACTTTTTTGGCTTCATCCAGATAGGGACAAAGGTGAATGGGGTGATTCCCTTCACATAACCTATAGGGAAACTTAACTCTACCATTCTTTCCATGAACTTTACTACCACTAGTTGATGGTGTGTCACCCGCATGATCTCCAAAAGTCGATGATACACGATGATGTGAATGAGAAGACCATTCTTCTAAGATTTGAGGAACATGAGGAAAATTTCAAAGAAGATGGTCTCCCATACAAAGTTTGCATGGATATCGAACTTTGTGAGGCTTGACGGATGATTTCTCATCAGATGTTGCATTCAAAGTAATGGTTGCTTGGTTGCTCCTCTGCTGAGTTTGCTTCTTCTTCTTCTTCTTAGCCACTTGGTTACTAGTACCAATACTTTCACCAGGCGAAGAGGAAGAAGGGGAGGAAGAAACAATTGAGGAAGAAGGCAAAGGGTCAACTTTAGGATCAACTGGAGGTTGATTTTTCCTAATTGGAGGAGTACTCGATTGCGGTGAAATCGAGAAATTTTGAAACAAGGAGGTTGAAAACAACCATACTAGCAAGCCAATGATAAATCCTGGAAGGGACAATGTAGCCATAATTGGAGCACCAATATTTTTGAAAGGAGGAAAAGGACTAGGACTCCCATCAAAAGGAATTCCTTGATTGGTGGATTCTGGATTTGTCACCATATGTTTCAACCTAATATCAACTAAGGAGTGAGCATGAGGATGTTATCCGCGGTTAATTAATTTTATTTTAATAAAAGTAACATAACAAAAGAAAAGAGGGATGATCTAGGCAAAAGGATTACTAGGTAACTGTGAATTGTAGAATCCCACCCGGAAAACCGAGAAGTACAGGCAGGTAATCTCCTCGAATGTTGTGTTCGGTGTATCATGCCCAAGGCAAATAACTCGGTTACCTAATGATGGATAGAAACCTAGTGTGGTCTTCCCATATATACCTAAAAATACGTGGAGGCCTAATCCGTATAAGTGTTGTCTAATGGAAAACCGCATAGTGAGAGAATTCCCATATACTTTACAGACTGTAGCACCACCCTATATACCTGAAGGTATGTGGATGAGCTGTGATATACTCACGTACATGGAATGAGGTATCACACTCTGGATGTATTGTAGACAAGTTAGTGACAACTTTTTTTTTTTACGATGTCGGAACACGTCTCTAGCCTAGACCTCTAAATGTTTTTCGTTAGGTGACAATGCCCCATTAGGTAAATTCAGATAAATTTTAAGTTAAAATTCTTTAGAATTTGCCTTTTAAGGTTCACCACATGATGTATGTGTGGAATTCCTAAAATGCAACTAATATGATAACCATTCTTTCCATTCAATTTAAAAATGAAAATCCTTAGCTAGTAGGGATAGAGAATCCAATTTTTGACAAAGAGAAAAGAGCCCATCTAATGCAATTTCCAACACTATTCCTTTCAAGCATTCACAAACTACAATATGAATGATGCAAGTTTTTCTTTTCAAATCCCTTAATTCCATGATGAACAAAAGGAAAATATGCACATACAATTAATCAATCTTTAATAAGAACAAAGACTTTAACGACAGTTCTGTTTCGAAGGAAAAGAAGACTTTACGACACTTTCTTTTGAACGAAGATTAATAAACTATATTCTAAATTTGACTATAGACTGATAATGACAAAGAAAACATTTAAGAAACATTAATCAATTAGTCAAAGTAGGGCTGGCAAAGGAGATAAAAAATTGTTCTCTGAGACATGACATTCATTGATCAAATCAACAAGCAATCAAACAAAAGAATTTTGGAAAAAACTCAATCCAATGGCATGAGTTTGACCTAAGGTTGATCAGCGTAGGTCAAAGAGAGACTGACTATGCTAGAGAGCACTGTCTCTCACTCAAGGGTGCTCTATAGAGCATTATCCCCTGACCAAGCCTGCACTAATTTCTGAGAGGCCACTCAAGAGTCATCTAACCTCAATTTTTGACCAAAATTCAATGCAAAAGAGCTAAAATACAGTCAGTGAACACAAGTAGGGTCCATAAGGATGCCTTAGGAGGAGGATAAGCTACTAGGAAAGAGGATCTTGCCCCAAGGAAGTCACCAATTTATTCTGGAGAATTTAACATCTATGGATAAATACTAATTCCCTAGATAAGTAGTTGTATCTAGAACAACAGTTTAAAGTGTTTTAGACTTTTCCTATAAGCAATAGATAAGGTGAGAAGATAGAAGACCTACTTGTAGTTCCGCTTTCCTCTCGTCACCCTTGTATCAATCCCATCGCTTCTTCCCGTACTTAATCCACTTGAGAAGTACTATGTAAACACAAAAGAAGACAAAGAACCAATCAAAGCATATGATCTATTGAATATAAGTGAAAAGAATTATATACAATTCACACATATAAGCATTGTGAAACAATACAAACATATGGGAAAAAGGTTAAAACACATTATTAGATAGAAGAAGGAATTACAACCATTGGTGTCTGATTCAAAGCCATTCCTCCAGCTTGGATCCCACCCACATCACATAAAAAGCATGCAAACTTGTAGCATTATAATACTTGCTTGAAAGCCAAATCTCATCGCAGAATTATCTCCTTGAAATTCAACATAATCCAGCCCCTGGTCACTTAGATGAGTGGTCAATTTATAGGAAGATGAAGGAGGTTTTGTCATTAATGGTAGCATTGAATGACCTTCCATACTTAGAATTAGTTCCATGGAGGAAGGGATGAGAGGATAGGATGCACCTTAACTGATTCCTCATTCATTTTCAAGCTCATAGGAGTTGATAAGTGAGGGAACCTTCTAGATGACTCCAAAAGATAAGAATATTCTCCAAACCCTATGTGAATTTCACTCATTCTTGCCCAAAGTAGGTGAAATGAAGCTTAAGTGCTCTGCAAAGCACCCTGGCAGTGTACTCAACTATTTTGCAGTGCACCCTCATAAGGGCTTACCTGTGCTGTCCCTCTAGAGGCTATTTCTGGATGCCTTCAAGTCATGAAACTATCTGGGAAGGAGGTATTTAAAGTGGTGACTTCTTTAGGGCATGAAACAACTGAATTTAGGGTTTGATGAGACCTAAAACACTAGTCTAGATGTTGGGATTTGATGTGCCCAAATGGATCTATAACACCAGCATTATAATATTGTTGAAGATTTTTGGCCTTCGATATTTAAATATTCCATTTTGGTGGTCCACAAATGTCACACCTACCAAATTTACAACTCTAAATAACATGCCCCACTTGCACCCCTACAACCATTTGTTATCATTGACCCCTTTTCTAAATGGGTATTGATTTCATGACATGTAACCCTTGCTCGATTAGGGGACATGGTTATATCATCACCGTCATCGATTATTTTACTAAATGGGCTAAGGAGATGCCCACACATGATGTTAACAGTAAAATAGCTACTCAATTTCTTTTCAACCATGTCATAGCTTGATTTGGTGTCCCTCAAGCCATCGTTACTACTCATGGATCTCATTTCCGAAATTACATGATGGTAGAGATCTTTGCTCTCTTGGGTTTCTGTCATGACAACTCAACTCCTTATTATCGACAGGCCAATGGTCAGGTTGAAGCAATTAGCAAAGTCTTGGTTACTATGCTTCAACATATCATTGGGATGCATAAATCAAATTGCCATCTTATGCTATTTTTGGTTCTTTGGGCTTATCAAACCACATCTAAGACCACCATTGGATTCACACCATTTCACTTGGTGTATGGTATGGAGGCACCTCTTCCAATTTAGTGTGAAAGTCGGATCAGACATCACCTACCCAACGACCTATAGGGGTGCGACCCTAGGTGGTGGAGCTGCGTGTAGCTTCACCGCCCAGGGCCTCGCTCCCACGTGCCGTTGGGTGATCTGGAATTTATCTAGGACAAATAATTAAAGGTATTACAAACTCATGTGCATGGATGTGCCTATGTTACTTTATGCAATGGATCAATAAGATTGCGAAATACATAGACACTGAAGTAGTTAGAGAAAACACAATAGTAAAACACGTAAATAGAACAAGTTTAATAAGGAGTTCACCCAATGCTCCTGGGTTACATCTCCTGGTCCAGCCTTCAGTGGTGGCCTCTCTATTATGTTTTCAAAGTGGAGTTTTACAACAATGAGCTCAATTTGAGTCTCACTCAACAGATATAAATC
Source organism: Pinus taeda (assembly GCA_000404065.3). NCBI lineage: Eukaryota > Viridiplantae > Streptophyta > Pinopsida > Pinales > Pinaceae > Pinus > Pinus taeda. The sequence goes on along the minus strand of APFE031090364.1, from coordinate 229,685 downwards.
AGTAGGACTGGACTTGGATTCCTCAAGTCTCTCGAGTACATAGAATCTCCTTACTAAACTCGACCTCTATTGGTCAGAGTAGTATGAGCCCAATCTGAGACTCGTACATGACAAGCATGTATAGAGGAGTTTGCTTGAACCTCTCAAGCCTTCTCTAGAGTACACAAACTCTCTGACTCTCTCTGGCTCTGTCTTGCTCAATGCTGCCCTCAAGTCAGCTCGACTTCTTCTCTTTGTTCTCTGATCTTGGCTTTCTGCCTTGACTAACTCTCTCACTTCCTGCTTTATTTCTATCAGTTCGAGGCTTTAAATCTAATCTACTTTCTAACTGTTCATTCCACTTCCTGGCGCTCTCATTCTCCTGCCTCTATCCATTTGAATTCCTATATTCTACGTCATCATCACTATGTGATGCTTCACAGGGAGGTGGCCACCTGTTTCATAATGAACTGAGTATCAGTTCTCTTGGAAATGTTTGAATAATCGTTATTTCCATTTAACTCCCAGAATGCTCGTGAACATGATTCCTTTGCCAACTCATCATTCATGCTGGACTTCAAACTTTATACAACTCGGTTTGTTTACCTCGTTGAATCTAGTCATCCATCGGATTGCTTGTCTGCCATCGATCTAAAGCCTCCAGGTAATATTGTCTCTGTCCATATCGAGTGGGTAAGTTGCATGACTTTTATCCATTCGACGTGAGTGGTTTTCTCTCTCTTCCACTAGATGCGTGGCACCTAGTGTATGGCATCGAGCAGGACTTGGTTGAAACCACTTACCGCTCAAAGCCCTTCTGATATCTTGTTGGTTTTCGTGTGGGACCCGCCTCTAACGAAATTGGAAAATTCCCTACGGTTTTTGACTTTCAAGGTCTGGTTTCTCGAGGTTTTTTCTTCTTTGAGTGGTTTGCTTGGTGATATGTGATTAGCAACTTGTCACTAATTGCATATCAGAAACCTCCCCCGTTTCTCAAAAAGGCTTCTCATTTTGTTGTTTCGTGGCAACACGCGTTACCATGGGCCAACGATCGGTGCACTTGACCGAGGGTCCTCGTTGCTCGGTGCTGCTCACAAATTACAACTGTTCGAGGATATTTCTAATAAGCTCGACATTTGTAAGATTTTGAAACTTTGGAATGAATTTTACAGAGTTATGAGAACTTAGAGAGTTCTTTAGGACCTGATTCGGGTCATGACCTTCCCACTGAAAAAATCTTTTGGACCACCAAAAGTTGTTTTTTAAGCATTGATCAAGCGAGGGTACAGATTCCTTGCTTGCCCAATTTCTATCCATTTCGCATTGCTTGGTTTTGAACCTTTGAGTCCAACCCTTAGGTACTTAACATCCCCCCTGAGCGTAGTTCTCACCTTCCTGTCTGGAACTGTATCTTCCTACAACTCATTGAGATGTTGAGGTAACAGATCACCAATAGAAGGAAATTGACTCTGCTCTTTGGGATCTTCAATCAATTAATGTTATGGAACATGTCTAGCAGAGGGATTGATTTGTGAATATAATACAAGTCCAAATAAGATCTAATTTCGAGCATTAACATTTGAATCAATTTTAATGTTGGTAAAGTTATAACATAGCATGTGTAGCTTGGTAGTGCGCCATCATGCCGAGTGATGTAGGTCATTTTATT
>APFE031090364.1:194147-226190 GCA_000404065.3 Pinus taeda | reverse complement strand
ATCCATCCTAGCTAAAGGCGAAAATAATCTCAATCTGTCTGCATTAACAACTGAGTAGATGTGCATGTAAGTTGGTAAATCAAGGTGAAAATTATTCTCACCAATTTTCTCAAGTATCTTGAAAGGTCCATACCTTATTGGCTTTAGCTTCTTACCTTCACCTTGCATTCTATCTTTGCTAATATACAACCAGACTTGATCACCCACTTGGAAGCTATGCTCAGTCTGATGCTTATCATGCCTTTCCTTGTACTTGGCTTAGCGCTTTTCCAGCTGTTCCTATACTACCTAGTGAATCTCTTGTATTTGTTCGATGAACTTGGTTGCCTTGTCCACATCACTGTGTCCATCAATTGCTATATCTTTACCAAAGAAAAAATCCAAAGGAGACCTTGGTTTGAAAACTAAACAGGTGTCAAAAGGAAATCTCTGTGTAGAAGAATGTTTAGCTCAGTTGTAAGTATTTTGCACATAACATAAATGTTCATTGCAAAGCTTGAGATGCTTGCTGCAATAGCCTCTGAGAAACTAGATCACTGTCCTGTTGACCACTTCTATTTGGCCATTTGTTTGCGGATGAAAAGATATGCTCTTCTTCAGTCTAGTGTCCATTAATTCCCAGAGACTTGACCAAAATTTCCTAACAAATTGGGCATCTCGATCAGATATAATGGAAGTGGGTAATCCAAAATGAACCCATACATGTTGAAAGAACAACTTTGCAGTTTGTTCAGCTGTAATCTGCTTGTTACAAGGTACTAAAATTCACATTTTTCTGAACCTATCCACAATAACATATAAATAGTCATGACCTTTTCTAGATTTAGCCAGTCCCCCAATGATGTCCATAGAAACACTTTCCCAAGGATGAGAAGGAACTGGTAGTGGAGAGTACAAACCTAGTTTTTTTATTGTTGGGTTTGCTTTTAGCACACATGGTACACCCTCTTACATATCTAGAAACTGTCTCATTCATTTTTGGCCAATAACAAAATCTTTACTGTTGTGCAATTGTTTTAGTTACACCAAAGTGACATGATATTAAAGAAGTGTGTGCTTCTCGAATTATCCTTACTCTTTCTATTTGAGGAATGCATAACTTTCCCAAATGATACAAGAGTTGGTCCTTAACATGATAATCCAATTCTTCTACTTGTTTTCCATGACTTAAAGTTGTATATACATCTTTAAAATCTATATCTTGAGCATACTATTCAATGTAGCTTTCATGCAAAATTGAATTATGCTTAAGTATAGTAGATGCATTTATGATTGGTCTAGACAACATGTTTGCAACTTTATTATGTATGCCCTTTTTATATCTGATGAAAAGATGAAAATTTTGTAGAAAACCCATCCACCTGTAGTGTCTTGATTGCTACAACTTAGTTTGTGAGTGCAAATATTCAAGTGGTTGATGATCAATATGTTTAACTATCTCTTTGCCAATTATATAATGTTTCCACTTTTCCAGACTCTATACTAATGCATACAATTCTTTATCATATGCAGGATAATTAACTACTATTGAATTAAATGTCTCAAAATGATAACATAAGGGTTTACCGTGCTGCATCAAAACTGCTCCCATGGCATAGCTATTGGAATCTATTTCAATCTCAAATGGTCTTTGAGGATTGGGCAGTGCTAGTACTGGCACTGTAATAATCTTTTCTTTTAAGGTGTCGAAGGATTTTTTCCGTTTGCCTCCCCACTAAAACACTTTGTTCAATCCTGTTAAAGCATGTAAGGGAGGTGCAATCAAGGAAAAGTTAGAAATAAACTTTCTCCAATATTGTGCTACTCCTAAGAAGCTTCTAACTTCTATAGTAGATTTGGGTTTAGGTCAGTTTACAATGACTGCAACCTTAGAGGGATTTATCTTCAATTCACCATCCCTACAATATGACCCAAATAATTCAAAGATGTTTTGCCAAATTCACATTTTGAGAGTTTAGCATGAATATTCTCTTTTTTCAAAACATCTAGAGTCTGCTTGACATGCTTTAAATGTTCTTCCCATGTTTTACTAAATATAAGAATGTCATCCAAATATACAATGAAAAAATCATCAATAAAAGGTCTGAGTACATCATTCATTATTCTCATGAAAGTAGCAAGGAATTAGTTAAACTAAAAGGCATAACCAACCACTCATACAATCCCTGCGTCATTTTGAAAGCAATCTTCGATGCATCTTGCTTTGTAACTTTGACCTGATGGTAGCCACTATGAAAGTACAACTTGGAAAAATAAATAATTTCTTTCAACTGATCTAATAGATCATCTATGCGAGGAAGGGGATAATGATTTTTGATCACTATCTTATTTAGTGCTCGATAATCAATGCACATTCTCCATGATCCATCTTTATTTTTGTCCAAGACAATTGGAGATCCACAAGGCAATGTGCTAGGTCTTATGAACCCTTTCTCGAGCAACTCCTGTACCTGTTTCTTGATTTCTACATTCTCTAAAGAGGACAACCTGTACATTCTGATGTTAGGGAATGTAGCATCTTGGTACAAATTAATATCATGTACTATTTCCTTTTTGGGTGGCAGACCTTTAGGTTCTCAAAATAGTATATCATATTCTAAAACAACTTTTTCTAAATTAGCTTGCTGTTTAGCATTACAACCCTCAAATACATTGGTTTTATTAGGTTTCTTTTCCTTTACAACCATCAATAAAAATTGTTTACATGAATTTACAATTCTTTTCATCTGCCTTGAGTTTATGAAAGTATAATTATTCTTGAGTTTATGAGCTCTTACAATATATTCGATTCCATCTTTAACGAGTTGATACTTGTTTTTAGCTCTTTAGAAAATATCTTTTTTATCATACAAGTAAGGAATTCCTAAAACAATTCCACATATATCCAAGGGAACAATATCTAACTCAACCTCATCTACAAATGCTGACCCAAAAGAAAACCTAAGTTTATATTGTCTAGTCACTTGTAGCTATGCTTTATCACATAACCAACCTAATGGATATGGCTTTTTGTGAGGTGTGGTTAGTAATCCCAACTTCTTTACAATTTCTTTAGAAATTAAATTTACTTGTGAGCCACTATCAAACAAAGTATCAATCTTTTGATGCTTGAAAACAACTCGAATATGAAAAATCTCATGACTTTTCCTCTCATTTTCTTCATTACAGTAGATTGTGCAAAATTACTAGTAAATGCTTCAAAATTTTTACATTTTATAGCTGTGGCTACAATTGTTGTTTCATATCATGAGTTTGACCCCAAATCCTTTTGAATAGATGCAACAATCTTCTTCTTCTTTCCATTGTGCTTCTTCGGTTTCAGCTCTGGATACAGAATCCATCAGTGTTCATCATCATGCCCATCGTTTTTTATAGTGAGTGCATGAATATTTGGTATTTTGTACAATATTTATCTTCCTCTCTTTCCATTTTTCTTTTCTTTTCTCCTTATTCTTGCTTGCAGTGGGTTTTGATGATCACCCAACTTCTGGGTTCACATTCTTGCCTCTAGCCTCTAGATGTGTAGCTTGAACAGATACCTTAGCTATGCTAGTGGGATTAAACAAAATAGTGTGCCTTAAGTAGCTATGTAGACCACCTATATACTTTAGGAGAGTTTCAGCTGAGTCTAAAGAAATTCCTAGAATCAAAGCTCTTTTCCTAAATTCTTGAGTGTAACTTTGTACACTTCGCCCTTTTAATTGTCGAAGAGTTTGCAAATTCATCATGCCTTGCTGCATATAGGCTAGTGGATAGAATTTATTTTTAATTGCAGAAACAAATCCACTCAAGACAAAAAGAATTTTACCATGTTTCTTCATGTCAGCTTGTGTCCTGCCTTCCCACCATACCAAGGCAGTGCCTCCAAGGTGTAGGCCAGCCAGCTAAATCTTACTACTGTCTGAATCAATGCTCTGCACTCTGCAATAAACATCAATCCGTCTAATCCAATTATCCAACTTCTCTGCATTTAGCTCTCCATCATATATTGGTAAATAAAATTTAACATCTAATTAAATCAAATATGTATTCTTTTTATTTTCAGGGCTACGAGGAGGTGTGGGGAGTTTTTGTTCTTTCCCCTTGCCTTTAGAGTGGTCATGAAGGAGAGAGTCTTCTACTCCTTTATCTCATTTGGAGTTTGATGCATCTTCCTCTCTACCTTTCTTAAATTCTCTATAAATTTCCTCTACCATGGCTCTCATGGTTATGAAACTATCCATGAACTGAGGGTTTGATTCCAAGGGACTTTCTTCTGACATTTTTCCCTTAGCATAGACTCTTTCAATTTCAGGGTTAATTTCAACCAATTCTCCTTCTCCTAACTTAAGCTTTGATTTATTTAGGATTCAACAATAAAATCCAGCACAAGCTTGTCTAACCTTAGTAACCTATAGTTCTAATACCACTTGATCTAGAATTTATCTAGGACAAAGAATTAAAGGTATTACAGACTCATGTGCATGGATGTGCCTATGTTACATTATGAAAGAGATCGATAATATTGCGAAATACATAGAAACTAATGCAGCTAGAGAAAACACAATAGTAAAACATATAAATACAATAAGTTTGATAAGGAGTTCACCGAATGCTCCTGGGCTACATCTCCTGGTCTAGCCTTCAATGGTGGCCTCTCTATTATGTTTTCAAAAGAAAAGTTTTACAATAGTGAGCTCAATATGAGTCTCACTTAATAGATGTAAATCAGTAGGACTGGACATGGATTCCCCAAGTCTCTGGAGTACACAGACTCTCCTTACTAAACTCGACCTCTATTGATCACAGTAGTATGAGCCCAATCTGAGACTCATACATGACAGGCATGTACAGAGGAGTTCTCTTGAACCTCTCAAGCCTTCTTTGGAGTACACAAACTCTCTGAGTCTCTCTAGCTCTGTGTGGCTCGATGTTGCCCTTAGGTCAACTTAGCTTCTCTTTGTTCTCTGCTCTTGGCTTTTCGCCTTGACTAACTCTCTCACTACCTACTTTGTTTCTGCTTCTCGGTGCTTTGGTTCTCTTGCCTTTGTCCTTTTTAATTCCTCTATTTTGCGTCATCATCACTGTGTAACGCTTCACAGGGAGGTGGCCACCTTTTTCATAACAAATCGAGTGTTAGTTCTCTTGGAAATGTTTGAACAATTGTTATTTCCATTTAACTCCCAGAATGCCCACAAACATGATTCCTCTGCCCACTCATCATTCATGCTAGACTTTAAACTTTGTAAAACTCGGCCTATTTACCCCGTTGAATTTGGTCATCCATCGGATTGCATGTCTGCCGTCGATCTGGAGCCTCTAGATCCTACGGTCTCCATCCATATCAGGTGGGTAAGTTGCACGACGTTTACTCGTCTCACGTGAGCGGTTTTCTTGCTCTTCCGTCGGACATGTGGCACCTAGTGTATGGGATTGGGCGAGACTCGGTTGAAACTACTTACCACTCGAAGCCCTTCAGATATCCTATTGGTTTTCGTGTGGGACCCGCCTCTGATGGAATCGGCGAATTCCGTATAGTTTTTGACTTTCTGGGTCCAGTTGCTTGGGGCTTTTTCTTCTCTGAGGGGTTTTCCCGATGATATGTGAATAGTGACTTATTGCTAATCCCATATCAAAACCCTCCACTGTTTCTCAAAAAGGCTTCTCGTTTTGCTGTTTCATGGCAGCGCACGTTACCATGGGCCAACGGTCGGTGCACTTGATCGAGGGTCCTCATTTCTCAACGCTACTCACAAATTACAATTGTTCAACGATATTTATGGTAAGCTCAACCTTTGTAAGACTTTGAAACTTTGGCATGAATTTTACAGAGTTATGAAAACTTAGAGAGTTCTTTAGGCCCTGATTCAGATCACTCGGCGGTTGAAGTAGGATTAGATATTTGTCGCCCGTCGGCTCGTGGGGGCATGGCCTTGGGCCGCCCATAGCCGCGCCCCCACAGGCCGCTCGGCAGCTGAGATCTGATTCTTAAAATCGGATCTTGGTCGCCCAGCTGCCTGTGGGGGCAAGACCACGGGCGGCGAAGTTGGCAGCTCCATCACCCATGGCTGCGCTAACACGTCCCACTGGGAGGTGGCCCGTGGGGGCACATTTTTTTTTTAAACCTGAATATATATATATATATATATATATTATATATATATATTATATATTTATAATATATATTATTATTTATATATATATATATATATATATATATATTATATAATATATATATAAATTTTAATGGTTTTAATCTTACTTTAGTAGTTTTATCTTTTGGTTTTTTTTTGTTAATTTTAGTTTGTTTTTAAATCTATTTGTTTTTTTTTTTTTTTAATTTATTTTTTTTAATGGTTTTTTTTTTTTTTTTTTATTTACTTAATTTATAGTTCTTTTTAATTTGTTTTATTTTTTTTTGTTCGCAATTATTTTTATGGTTACTTGATAAATTTTTATTTTTTACATTTTTTTTATTTTTTTTTTGAAGATGTTTTTCTTATTATTTATTTATTTTTTTCTTTTTCATCATATCTTTATAGGTTTTTTTTTTGTTTTAATACTTTTTGATTTTTTTCTTTTGTTATTTTTTTTTTTGGTTTTTTTTTTTTTTTTTTTTTATGTTTGATTATTTTTTGATCTTTTTTATATATTTGATTTGATTTTCTTTTTTTGTTTTTGTTTTGTTTTAATATATATTTTTATTTACGTTTTGTTATTTTTTTCTTTCATTGTTTTAATTTTTAATTTTATGTTTTCATTATTCTTTTGAAATTTTAATGTTTTTCGGAGTCATGATAAAATACTTTACGCCATTATTTCAAAGTGTTGAAAATTTATTTTGAAAAAAAGACAAACCTTATTTCATCAACACATGTTGAAAATTTACCCTAGAAAAAAAAATGTTATTCTAGCATCAACACTTTTCATTTTGAGGGTGTTTTTTGGACAATTTTTGCACAAAAAATTGATTTTCACTGCCATTTTTAAAACATGTTGAAAATTTAGCCTAGAAAAAGAAGTGTTATTCTAGCATCAATGCTTTTCATTTTCAGGGTGTTTTTTGCACAAAAAATTGGTTTTCATTGCCATTTCTAAAACATGTTGAAAATTTACCCTACAAAAAAAAATGTTATTCCAGATCAACACTTTTCGTTTTTAGCATTGCTTTTCATGTTTTTTTTGGTTTTTTTCACTAGATTCCTATTTTGAGTTTATAATTCCTGTTTCAAAGTTTGCATTGTTCAGATTCAATGAGTTTTATTTTATCACTTTTTTGGACTAGTAAAAAATAAATGAAAAAGCGACCCCTTGTAATCATCTTTAAGTTGTTTTCTGGCTCACGAAAAATGAAAATATTGCCGAGTACTTGTCATTTCGAACTCGTAAAAGTAAATGAAATGATGTCTACTTAGTATAAGTTTAACTCTTATCTCGGTTGAGATAGAATGTTATATGAAAAAAGAATACCATAGTCGAACATGGCTAAGAGGTTCTCATGTAATCATTCTCTACCTTTTTAGATTCAAGATACGATTTAGAAAAAGGGAACTTTGGAGTTTTCTTTTATGCTTCCCTTTCAAACTCTCTAAACATGGAAAAGATGTTGAGTATCACCTTGGTTAGACTCGTAAAACATAAATGACGAAAGACTTGTCACCATGATGAGACCGAGTTTCTCCTTCCCAGGGCTTGTAAAACTTACTAGGATGGATTCATCCAAAGAGTGAAATTATATGGCAAGAATATGTTATCCCCTTCAAGATTGTGATAAAAAATATATGAGGTACTTGCCATAAGTGGTGGAGGAAAAGTAAAAGCTATCATCTCTTTTATTTTGTAAAGGAAACATGTCACTCTTGAACATGACAGTCATCTGTTGCTTGTGTCGGGTTTGGGATATCCTTACTTAGTCACTTGCCATCCTGGGTTTGGGGAATCCATTTTTCCTCTCGTCTAATTATACCACTTCATCGTCATGACCTCTAATCCAATGTTGAGTCAAATTTTGCCAAACTTTGGAGTCGTGCCATCGATATGTTCAACAGAAGTCCTATCTACAATTATTTACCACTTACACATTGTCTGACTTTCTACCACAATCTTGGATCAAACTTATCTACTCTACTACATCCTTCTGTTTTGCGTCAATGATGTGGGACTCATTATGGCCCTCCTTTGATGGATCACTTCCTGTCGACTTCAACTGAATATTTGGAAAGATGATCTAGAAACTCCCTTCCAATACCTTAGAGCTTGCATGCCTCAATGGAAAGTTCTTCACATTTGAAAATAGGTTTACACCACTGACCTTCGATGGGATGATTCCATGGGTGTTTGACTTTCGCTTCATTATTCACATCCGTGGATTGTGATGATTTTACCTTGAGAGGCATTGTCATTATTGGTGGTTTATCTTGTTCTTGTTAACAATTTACATCATTGACTAGTAATAAAGTTGTTTTCTACCATGTTCAACTTTGACGCCTCTATTCGCATGATTAGAATTCGTACAATGATTGGGTTGAGATGGAGCACCAGAGCCTAGATTTTGTCTGATAAAGTCTAGGTTGCGTGGAGTTATGAGTTATTCATTATTTTGTAGATGTTTCCTCTGGATAGATGACTGCGACCATACCATGGGCCCATATTCATGATCCTTTTTATTTGGATGTCTGTCGAGGATCTTTGCACATGATCCCTCCTATTCGGATCGCTGTGTCCACACCACATATTCATTTTTTATTAGATGCCTATTCATGTATCACTAGGCATGATCATTATAGATGTTGGATATGTATATGTATATGCATATGCTCGATTTATAGATCTCCTGATGGTGTTTTTTCTCATCCATGGACTAACTTGTAAAGCATTTCAGCCATCACTCCTTGTTCTTCCTTCATGCTTTAGTGGTCATCTATTATATAGTATTTTGTCACATGTCCTATTCACTTCCTATCCATATCTTGAAGAGACAAAACTTTGAATACTGTATAGCATATCCATCATGATACATAGACCTAAACCACCCTAAAGAATCAAAGGAAAAGTGCCCTGAATCTGTTCTGAAGAAGGTTGACCAAAAACCCTAATTTTAGCATCAATGTGTTTTGCTCCACTGCCTGCTTGTGCTGATGGTAGGTTGTTGATTCATACACTTGTGTTGCCAACATGGCTTTTCATACAAAAACCCGCGTTGAACCTCTTTGAGCAAGTTTTCCCAAACTGGAGGAGAATCTTCGTACACCAGAACCTTTGGGAACAATGAGTTTGGTATTAGTTGTTGTTGATATGATAGATTTCTCCCATTTAGGGCTCTTGATATTATTGTCAAGGGATTTCCCCTTAAGATGTAGACCTTCCTCCCTTTTTTGTGGATCCCTAACTCCCTCTCCCTTCCTATAAATTCACTTCCTTCCATCTCCAAATAGTTGATCATTGATTGTTGCATACCTATGCTGAGATTGTGCTTATATGTTAGCCATTCTAGCTTGGAGAAGGAGTGCTTGAGGAGTCTTTGCTTGGACTTTGACGTCCACAAAAAGGAGGTCTCCAACATCAAGGCATAGGTTGTATGCTTCCCTTTATAGCTTATTAATACATACATTTGATGTTCACTTTCCATAATTGCATAAATGTTTATGCTATTAGCTTAATACTCCTTGATCTATTAAGTAGTTTATGCCATATATGCTTGCGTATTTTGCATATCTCACTGATATTCCTTGCAGGTAGTCGGATGTGAAGAATAAGTAAGGAGTGAGGCTTGGAGAAAAATATTCAAAGCCATCTCCAAGGATCGAGTGATTAGCATCAGAGCGATGTAGGTTTCTCCTTCTCTCTACATTTGTTGAACATAAACTAGGAAAGTGTATGTTAGTTTGTTGCTAGACCCACTCATTGGGCCAAAGGGATTGCCTCTGTTTGTAAAGGGGATTTTCCTTCACAACAAGAAAGTTTCTTATCAATCATGCCCTTTCTTTGGTTATTTGGGTACCATTGAGTGGTGGGGATGCCAATATACAACAACTTTTCTTATATTTTCTTCGTTCTTTAACTATTTAACATGTTGTTCGTTTGATACATTTAGCTTCTCAACTTAATTTTCCTACTTATTCCCTTCTATTTTCCTTTGTTGTATTGCTTCTATAGGCTCTTCTTGTGATTCAATGGTGAACTCTTTGATTAATGTGTCATTAGGTAGTGAAATATGTATCCTTCGAAGGACTTCTTTAGGTACTACCTTGGGACATATTTCAGAGAAAACTCGTCAACCCAATTTTTATCTTATTTTTTTCAAATAATAGGGACCCTTTCCATAAATTTTGGCTAAATCACCTTTTAATATTTTCTTTTGGTTAAGTATTCTACAATTTTGCCAAAATTTAATTTTGTCTGGATTCTTCTTTTTCTTGCTTCATTATGTTCTATTTTCTGCTATCTTTTCGTCGATACTCATTTCATCTCTTTTGGTTGCACGATTTGCAAATGGCACTTCTTTGAAGTTCGATAATTTTTACCGTCGGGGATAAAAAATGTACAAAGTATATGATATTTTTTTTTTTTAAAATTATGTGTAAATATTGATTTTTCGTTAATTTTTACTAATTAATTTATTCTCTAACGGTCTTACAAAATCACCACAACTAAATTGTAGAAAAATTAAAATTATGGTTTTTAAGAAGAGTTTCAGTGTAAATCACATGTAGAAAACCTTTGTCGACGCGTTTCGAACCAACCAGTGTGGTTCAACATCAGGACAAAGGTTTTCTACATGTGATTTATGCCAAAGCTCTTCTTAAAAATTTTATGGATCACAAAAGCCTCAATTCAACTAAAATTATGCTGTTTTTAGATTTCGGAAGTCTATGTTAAATCACAATTTAAAAGAAATTATGAGATTCAAAATCTCGAAATTTCAAAGTGTCTGCAGTTCTTTATGTCTACACTTTTAATTATAAAATGGCTAAAGTTTTATTTGACATCGAGAATTTTAATTATAAAGTGGATGTATTTTATACAAATGAGGGAGGGTACCACTCCACGTCGCCCCTCCTCTCTCTCCTCTCACATCACCTCCTTTTCAGGACCTTATAAGTTATACACATCATATTTTTTTATTATTATAAAACACGATAATCCACACCTCTAATATACGTTATAGCTCACCAAGTTATGTTATTAGGGCTTGTTAGCCCTGAGGTACAATGCTACCATTTTGAAGGCTAAAGGAAGGAGATGGTTTGCGTTGTTGCCCTGGAGATGTCCCCACACAGGCCATCACCCCACTTTCCTCACTCTTCTACTTACATTCTACTCTGCTCATATTCTAACTCCACCCTCGAATCATAATGAAACCCTCTTTCACCTTAGCCTTAAGTAAATTAACCCAAAGAACCCAGAGAACCTTACCTTTCCGCCCATATGCACCCTCCGCACATTTCTCAAGGGAATCCCACACCTCTGTGTCCCTTCACTATTAGATCATGCCCAACAATATGATGGCCCATGTTTCACTTGATTAGCGAGACCTGCTCGATCGATCTCCACCGTTAGATCACCCCTGCCAGATCTAATGGCTGTTGCTCATATCGCGCAGGAAACTAGTGAGAGGAATACTTGCCCGATAAATGCTATTTTTCTCTCTCATCTATTGTTACGTGGCATGCAATGAGTGGCATCAGGCAGAATCCACCCTTTTTCGCTTATTTCTCGATGAGCACCCGATAGAGACCATAACCATCTAAACAAAACCACCCGTGAGAACTATCGTCCAAGAACCTCCTCTGCCCAATAGTTGTCCGATATGCTCATCTAAGATCTGATAGCTTGGACTTATTCCACTCCCACCATGACTTCCAACCTCCTACACGCGATCTCCACCATCCATTCCCCTCGATACAATGGCCCATATCTCTCATATCCTGCTTCCCATCAGTCACCCAGGGAGGAAAGTGGTTGGCTCTGTCAGTACCTATGGTAGGTAGACAGTTGAACTAAAATAATAGAAGGCATGGCTGAGAAGGGAAAAAAAAGAAGCATGATGCATCCGAATTAACAAAATTATCATGGAACATCGCGGCAAGATCGCGCCACCTGACAGAGTGGTGAAGTGACCAGAATTGGTTATTATGTTTATTAGAAGTGGTGCTCCTGTGCTCATGCCTGTCTAATTATGGAATCAAGCGGTTAGAAGCCAGGGGGATAGATTAAGACACCTTGAGCCCTAGAGAGCCCACGAGCATTATAAAAGACTATAAATGACTGAAAGATAGAAGGAATAAGGGTTCAACTTCTGGAGATTGTAGATACTTTGTTCTTTGTAGCTTCTCATCTTCATTCCAGTAATACAAGCTTCTTTTGTTGTTACATGTTAAATGTCCATTTCTCTTATGTTCTAAGCTTGCACTTGGATAAGCCTATTCATAATTTCCTTTGTGTCTAATGCCAGATAACTGTCATCTTATCTCTGCATCGATAAAGTGGATCTGCAATTGAATAGGTTATTCATGTTTCTCCTGTATCTAATGCCAAATAGCTATCATCTTATCTCTACATTGATAAATTATATTTGCAAGTTTCATTTACTTCCTGTAGCTAGCCATTCATATATGTTTGTGTATGCATCCACCGGTACAGTCAGTATTCTCCATCTATCTGTTGAATCTATAAACTATTGAGCATTAGTGGTCTAAAGCCTTGTCAAGCTGAGGGTGTTCATGCATGTATGGAGTAAAATAGGGTTGAAGTTGTTATCTGGCTTGATGCAAACCTTCATCCATTCTAATAGTTCCGAGAACAATATTGAAGATTATATGTTACTAGGCATCTCCGAGCTACAACCTAGGAGAGTTTCTTGGAGTACAAACGTTATTGGTGCCACTACAGAGGAGAGGAGATTGAAGCTTAGCTTCCCTAGGAGATGACACAAATCTAGCTTTGATGATAGACAAAGTCTGGACACTATTTTGGTTGTATTCATCTATCTCGCAACTCTACTAGAGGTCAAACCTCTTGGTGACTCCACTTCATAGTTCTAGCTCAGTTTGGGAGGCATACTCGGAGAAGTCCTCAGAAGCCATAAGCTGATCCAGTACATGACCCTAAAAAAATCATTAAGGAAAGAAAGGTATTACAGGAAGGAGCATCAGGTTTAGGTAAACCTAAACAATCTTCTATGTCTCTTTAGGAAATGCTTGTAATAGAACAAATACATGTTGAGAGTATAGCATCTAGCACTAGCAGTGAAGAAAAAATATTAGAGATTCATAAAGCTCCTTATTCCTTAGGTTCTCCTTTTGTTGTAAGCCCAAACAAAACCTCACCTCTTATCCATCATACCCCTTTAGTCATACCAGTCACTCCTTAGCCTTCTGTCATTCAAACTGCCAGTACTCCTATAGCCACCACAATTATGGGAGGTCCACAAGCACCCATGAAAATGGAAAGAATCATCACTGCTAGGTATGGACCTTTAGTACTGCCCACCCCTTTGAATGCCATGTCTACTGTCAGCTTATATGGGCCTGACCCAGGTTCAAAAAAATTATTCAACCAAACAAATCTTGTAGCTACCAGCCCTTTCGGCAACAGCCGGTGGAGCGCGGACTGAGGTCTCACCTGAGGTAGTAGGGGAGGGTGCTACGACCAAGTTTCTGCACCCTTGAGATGTCTAGATGTGGTCGAGAGGGTTCGCGCACCATTCTGTAGTGTTGCGCTACCTTGTTTCCTGCATATCTGAACTCAAAATAATCATTACTACTTATTATTGGGTTGTTTATGTATTCAATCTACATATTGTGGTCTTTAAGAAAACATTTATCAGATTTAACCAGTTCACACACTTAGAATAGACTCAGATTCACATACATTCATAACTTAAGCAAATGCGCATAAATTAAACAGTTATTTTAACTATACAAAAAGCCAGATCCGCGCTATGTCATCTTTAACACAGAATTACAGAAGCAACTTATCTTTATTTCCACTTTATCACCAATGCATCCAAATCCACCCTACGCACTCAGCTGCAAGGGTCCACGCACATAGCTATGGACTCTTCTAGGACTCTGTGCACATAGCTGGAGAGCCTCTATCCCTTCCCCAATACCCTCGACTCGGACTTACAAATGATTTTAGACTTTTCTCCTCAAAAACCCATTACATATTAGATCTAAGATCATACCACTGAAAGAATTTCCTTCTCCCCATGGAGCCACACTCTATTTATACCTTCCTATGGTCGACAAACTAAATTACTTTCTATTATTCTATATTATTTCTTGGGTGGACAACCATTTGACTCAACTTTTTACATTCTGCGCTCCACATATTTCAGAGGTTTACAATAGTTTTATCCTACTTTCTAGGTTATCAGACCCAAAACTGTTACGCGGGACCTCCACTACCTGACAGTCCCCCAACACAATCATCGTGACTCGTCCCGAGTCACTTGTTGGAGTAGCGTGATGCGCTGCCTTGGCTTCGCGGTTCACCTCGCTCTAAGTGATGCTCATCATCATACTGCTTTTCATTGTCTCCTACAATGCTTCATCCAGCTCCTGCTTCATTTTTTCTACCAAGTCTTGCAATTGATAATGCTCATTTTTCTCTGCTCGGTTAATAAAGAACACCCCCTCATAGGATTTTAGCTCGAGTGGGGGAGCTACATACGAGACCTCCTTGTACCACCACAGTCACTTCTGACCTTCGTATTTCTTCTTCGCACTGTTTGCTATAGCTTGTGTTGCCATTTTGCAAGACCTTTGCTGTTGTTTGTGAAATCCCAATCATCAAGGTACCTCAAAGATGACATATGAATTGCATTGCTGCAAGTGGTCTTCAATGTTCCATCCTTTCTCTATTTTGTTGTAGCTCACTGGCTTGCTTTGAGCGGGGCAAGGGTATCTAGATCAATTCTGCTTCGTGTCTCCCCTTTTCCGGTACATACCCTGCTGTTGATGTTGCATGTTGTGGGATGCCCTTAGCTATCAACACCATGGCCCTTAGAGAGTCTTGCCTACCCATCGGCCATATCACCACCCTCAGGCTTACTCCTTGTGCAGAGATAATGAAACGTTCCATATCGATAACTAGCATATGTTTTCCAGAAGTGTAGGTCACCCAGTGGATGCCCCTCGGTGATTTATAAGTGATTCGAATTTCAAATTCACTAGTTCCCACCTGGTCTGACGTCCTTGTGTAAAATCTGTGGTAACTCATTCCATAGCTAGCTCATACTACCTCTCTTAATTGCCTGCTGCCCGCTCCCTTTTGCCATAATGCAGAAATCTTGTCATGAATAGTGATGGGAATGATCACATATCCTCTTAGAAACGCATTATTTCACTCCTTGCTGCATGACTACAGCCTTTGTGGTTGGCCACATTTACACGTATCTTGGCAATCGAAATTATTTTCCCCAAACTTCTTTATCATCCTGTGCTCTCTTTCAACTAGCTGGAGCAATGAGACTATCCCTCGGTCGGTTAGTTAGATGGGTGGCTCGCCCATGTAGAGCTTCAGGTGACTGCCATTTACTCAGCCCGGGAAGGGGTCTCCATTGAGTTTGGAAAGCTAAACTGCACCTCCATCGGTAACTTCTTTGATGACACAGGGTCCCAACCAATGCATTTGGAGTTTTCCAGGAAATTTCTCGAACTTACTGTCATACTAGATCATTCTCCTTGAAGGTGCACACCTTGATATGGTGATCATGCCACACTTTCTCACACTGTTTCTGTACTTGTTGATGGAATCCAACCAAAAAACATTCCTCAACTAGTTCTTCCAGCTACACGAGTCATTCCTCCAAAGCCCCATGATTGGCCATTCCTATTATTGCAACGATTCGTAGACTAGGCATAATATATTCCATAGGCATAATGGCCTCCTTGCCATAGACTAACTGAAAAGGTGTTTGGCTTGTTAGCTTCTAGCACGTGGTTTGGTATGCCCATAGCACAATAGGGATGCACAAGTCCCAGTCATTTCACTATGCATTACAGACCTTGGTCAACGTCGTCTCTAAGATTTTGTTGAATGCCTCGACGATCCCATTCGCTTGCGAGTGGTATGGCATACTCTGTTGGTGATATATATGGAATTCCTTAGTGAGTGCGCTGATCATTTCATCCAGAAAATGCATTCCCCAATTGCTCATGAGATTTTTGGGACATCCAAACCTTGTTAGTACATTCTCAAACAAAAACTTTGCAGTGGTCGCAGGCGTGCAATCCTTAATCGGCTGTGCCTCTGCCCATCGGGTCAAATATTCTATTGTGGTGATGATATAGCATGTGACCATCTTCCCTCGTAGATTGATAGGTCCTATGAAGTCGATTTCCCACTTCTCAAATGGCTGTAGCATCAGTTGTGGCTGGAAAGGCATTTCATCTCTCCGCGATGGTTTCCCGTAAGTTGACATACGTTTCACGCTTGACAGTATGCTTTCGAATCTTGATGTAGAGTGGGCCACCATAATCCTGTGTGAAGAATCTTCTAGGATATGGTGTGACCCGCATAATGTCTGCCAACAACCTGCCCATGTGCTTTGGCCAAGATCTGTCCTTGCTCAAACTTCGGGACATACCTACAAAATATTTCATCAGTGTCCATCTTGTAGAGGTGTCCTGAAATCATGGTGAAGGTTTCTACGTGTATCACCAATTCCTTCTTCTGCTAAACAGAATATCCCCACGGCATGGTTCTTGTAGTTAAAAAATGGATTATATCCTAAAAATGGCCATCTGCTACGCTCACTGCATATAAACGTGCATCTGGGAGTTTGTCCTCTAAATTGGTGGGCTCTTCACCGGTCTCAATTTGTGACAGATGATTTGGGCTTGTGTTTAGACGTCCTGGCTTTACGACGACCTCAAAGTCATATTCCTAGAATAGCAGCAACTATCTACAAATGCGCCCCACCAACATAGGCTTATTCACTAGGTATTTTAATGTAGAGTGGTTGAGATACATCTTAAAGTGGCCTCCGAGCAGATAGTGGTGGAAATTTTGAAGTGTGTATGCCATCGCTAATCTCTGTCACTCAGTAGTGGAGTAATTATTCTCAGCTTTTGACAACCAGTGACTTGCGAATGCAATTAGATGGTCAATTCCCTCCACTCCTGCTTGAGTAAGTATCGCCCCCAACGTGATACATGATGCGTCGACATGCACATGAAATTCGATGTCCCATTTCGGAAAGACCAATATAGGGGCGGATTCCATCTTTTCCTTAAGCGTCTCTAGAATTTTGTTGCATTCCTCATTCCAGCAATAAGTAGCATCCTTCTTCAGCAACTGTTCCATTGGAGCTGTGATTTGGGCATAGCTTTTGATGAACTTCCTATGATAGCTTGTGTGTCCCAGTGTGGCGCGTAATTGTTTGACACTTTGCGGTGCTTGCATATTGAGGATGACAATGATCTTTGTTGCATCCACCATCAGGCTCTGCTTACAGACCACATGGTCCAGTAAGTTCCAAAATCGGACAAGGAAAGTACACTTCTTTAGGTTTAGTGCAATTTGGTGTCGGCAACAAGTATCCATCTAGAACATGTCGTCCACGGGATCCATCCATTGATATTTAAAGAGGAATGTCGACAAAAACCCTTCATGCAAGATATCCCACTTGCCTATGTCGTTTCGGAGCTTTGCTTTAGTATACTAATGTCTGGGAGTAACATCCTGGGTGTGATAAAATAAGTGCACCCATTCTAGTTGAGGTTCCTCTCTATAGCCTTCCATCTGGTAAGGTGCATGCATGGGTCATCATGTCCATCATATTTCTCCGTTATGCATAGTTCTAGCTTCCCAAATCTAATCTTCATCATGCATCTATAGCCGCTCCAATCTTTGAAAGTACCTTCATGTGTACCCCACCATCGTGCAGGTGTCGCGTGCAACACCCACCTCAACGTATCAAACCATTGGTGCTCTAGTACTACGATTTCAAATTTGGTTAGGAATTCAACTATTATTGTCATCCCATCATATGTTGGAAATTTGCGATCTTGGATCCTTACGTAGTACAAAGATTTAGTCACCATATTGCAATGTAGTGTGGTCACTCCGTTCATCCTATTACGCCATTTCTCATCTTCTTCATCTGAGTCGGTGGTGCAAGACTCTACACAGCCTCGTGATATTCTTCTATCCTCCATTGTCTTGATCCATTATTGCCTTTGTGTAGTCATTCTGTAGATACTGCCTGATCTGTTGTTGCTTTATTCATTGCCCACAGGTTCAATATAGCGTGGTCCTTTAGCCGGACTTGGCGGAATGACTATTCGGATTGAATTTGTTTCAAATATCATTGTCTTCTTCTTTAAATTAATATCCCCATTCATGTTGGTGGCCCAGTCTATTCCTAACAACATAGGATAAGGTGTACTTTCATCCAAGTACTTGCATCGTCAATATCAACCATAATTCCTTGCATCCTTCCCATGGGTAGGACCTTCTACTAGTTTGCCATCCGCAATTGGATAGGGGACCATTGTAGCATAGGCTTACCCATGCGCTCCCAAGTCTGTTTAGGCAGTATGTTGGTATATGAGCCCAGATCCAAAATGACCTGATCCATATCATAATCGTCGATCTAAACTGTTAGTTGCATTTCCCGCTTGGTCTGTGATGCATATCTCCCTAACTTTCGAACTACACAAGGTTCACTCCATGCTGCACATCTATTTATCAATTAATGTAAGCCTTTAACTGCCCTGTTGTCATGAAGCAATTTTATACATGTCTCTAAAAGGGTAGTTATCATCAAGGGATCCCTGTCCGGCTCATGCTAATCCTTACTACCTAGGGTAGAGACCTCCGCGAAGCTCTCCCTAGCTTCTAGATATGTCTCCTTACCAATCCCTGCATCTTCCTTTCTTAAGTTATTTTTATTAGCTCCTATGAATGTGCCACTCCTCAGTACCATGTTTACTTTAGGATCTTCCTTGTGGGGTTCAGACCTCATCATCTACACATTCTGGGTCACGGTTGGTTGCGTTGCCATTTTTTCATGAATGTGTGCTATTAGCGTAGGGAAATCTATTAGTTCATGATCAAATTTCTCACAATAACTGCATGAAATTCTAGTTGGGTTGGTACAATCCCACACGTAATGTCCTGGAACAACGCAATTGTAACAGATTAGCTGCCCGCGACCCTTCCTGGCCCCATTCTGCCTCGTCCCCATCCTCAGCCATGGAACCAAGTGCGCGATTTTCGCGGCTCGATCCTAACCTCGTGCCTTAGTCTGCATTCTATAAGTAGGTGACTAGTCCATTAATAATTGGTATCTATGACAGTCTCTTTCCTCGTGGCCCACCAATCTGTAAAAGTTACAAAATAGCTACTGGGGGGTTTGGTTGTATTTTGGTAGTAGATGATAGTAATTAGTGTTGTGTTTTCCTCCTACCTAACAGATTGCACACCAGAGCAGGGTTGTTGTGCTTGGCCTTGCCTGTGCCTTTGGTTGCAATGGTATTGGTCGCCCCATTTCCATATAATTCACTAAGACCAGGTAGTGATCTTTCTCGTGCCCCTGGCCCTTGCATCTCACACACCATACTTCCTCCTAGACTTTTGGTCACGGTGCTTATTCTTGTTTTAACTTCTTCATCTCCAAACACAATTTTGGATTTGCGCTTGGATTTGCTAAACTCCCAACCCCGGGTCTTGTAACGAAGTTTTTTGCAACCTCATCACTATTTCTAATGCTTCAACCTAGGTTGAGATCTTCCATTGTCACAAAGCCATTCTCAAATGTGGTGTTAAGGATGCCATAAACCAAGTGTAGTGCTATGCATCTATCAATGTCATGTTAGCCTCATGAATAGTACTCTTCAGTCTTTGGTCCAAATCCCACGAGGTTTCACCAGGCATCATCATGATTTCTTTGAACCCTATGATCGACCGTGTTTGTAACATTGGCCTGCTAAACTCTTTCTTTAGTTTGGTCTGGATTTCTGTTGTCCCAATAGTTGGGTGATTGGTAGAGTACTTTATGTACCATGTTAGCGCCCAGTCCTATAACATGCTAACTAAGGTATCCTTTCTGATATTATCATCTGCAATTCTATGTGCATTCCTTATTGAGGTCAACATGAACCAAAATTGTTCTAGGTATTCACTTCTTGCTCCTTTGAATATTGGTAGTTGGATCACGCTCGTCATTGTCAATTCTGCCACCGTACTATGAACTTCTACTACTCGTGGTCCCTTCGATGCTTAATTATTATTTTTTTTTCTACAAAGTCCCCGCGTTTCACATCAGACACCCCTTAGGCAGATCCTGGTCTCGACAACGGAACCATTTGTTGGCTTATATGGGCCTAACCCAGGTTCGGAATAATTATTCAGCTAAACAAATCCCACAGTTATCGGCCCTTTCGGCAATAGCCCGCAGAGCGCAGACTGAGGTATCACTTGAGGTAGTAGGGGAGGGTGCTAGAACCAAGTTTCCACACCCTTGGGATGTCTAGATGTGGTCTGGAGGGTTCGCGCACCGTTATGCAGCTTCGCGCTACCTTGTTTTATGCAAATCCGAACTCAATATAATCCTTACTACTTATTATTGCATTGTTTATGTATTCAATCTACTTATTGTGGTCTTTAAGCAAACATTCATCAGACTTAACCAGTTCACGCACTTAGAATAGACTCATATTCACATACATTCATAACATAAGCATATGCGCATAGATTAAATAATTGTTTTAACCATACAAAAAGCCAGATCTGCACTAAGTCAAATTTAACATATAATTACAGAAGCAACTTATCTTTACTTCCACTTTATCACCAATACATCTAGATCTGCCCTGCGCACTCAACTATAGGGGTCCACATACATAGCTGTGGACTCTTCGAGGCCTTTGCACACACAACTGCAGAGCCTCTATCCCTTCCCCAATACCCTTGACTCAGACTTACAAACGCTTTTAGACTTTTCTCCTCAAAAACCCATTACATATTATATCCAAGATCATATCTTCGAAAGAACTGCATTTTCCCCACGCTCTATTTATACCTTCCTATGGTTCGCAGACCGACTTACTTCCTATTATTCTATATTATTTCTTGTGCGGACAACCCTTTGACTCGATTTTTTACATTTCACGCTCTGCATATTTCAGAGGTGTACAATATTTTTATCCTACTTTCTAGGCCATCAAACCCAAAACTGTTACTCGGGACCTTCGCTACCCAATACCTACTAGAGAATATTAGAAGTATATGCCTAATTTCATTGGGATTGAAGGTGTTACAACTAAATAACATCTTGAATCATTCTATAACTAAGCTGATAACTTGGACATTAGTGAAGATGATGTCTAGATGAGAGTCTTTGTCCAAAGCCTAGATGGAGAGGCTAGAAAATGGTTCAGAGAACTAACCCCAAGGTCTATAGCCAAGTTTGGGAACTTAAAGAGGGAAAATGGTGAGTTGTTATCTGATTTTGATAAGAGGTTTAATTGAATGTACAACAAGATACCAACTGAAGTAAAACCCATCACCACCTTTGCTAAAATCACCTATACCATTGATTTTGAATCTGACTTCTACCTACTGTTGAGGGAGAGGCGATGTGATACTTTGGCTGATATGCATGATTCAACCTTGGAAGTAGAATCAAACATCATGGCTGCAAAGAAGCTCATAGGTAATGTTGATAGAAGGAGATAGAGGGGCGAACCTTCATCATCTTCAGACCCCAAGATAGATAAAATGACCAAGATGATAGAGTCACTAGCCTCTGAAATCTCCAAATTAAAGGTTGAGCAACACCCTGGGAAAGGAAGAGTTCCTAATACCTTTGCTCCCAGAAATCCAAATCCATATAGAAGAGCTAATGAGCAGTTGCAGAAAAGATGCCAATGAAGACCCCTTTCCAGAATGTTGTCATGGAAGAGGAGAAATTTGTAGAATATGATGAGATCCATTGTATGGAAGACAAAGGCAATGCCTTCTTTTTGACCCTAGTTGCCTATGAAAATTCATTATTCAATGACCAGATCAGTCAAGAGTGGGATGGTGAGGCCGTTCTACAAACTGAAGATCAAAAAAGATATAACTTGAGGTCGAAGATGAATAATGCTAAGGGAACCCCTGTTCAAAGAGATGTTGTCCCTACAGAATAGCAAGATAATAAGCATAAGTGACTAGAAATTGATCCTATCATCCTAAAAGCTCCATCTCATGAGGTAATAGGCCTGGACAAGTACCCTTCTTTCAGTTTTCAATCAGAAATTAAAAAGCTAAGAATACCTATACCTCTGGTTGAACTAGTGAAGAATGATTCCTTTAGGAGAGCTATCCTTGAGGCCCTTGATCCCATTTCCATCCAAACCTCCATTGATTATGTAAACCTACAAGATGACAAACCAGTTGTTGTTCTCAGCCCAATGATTGAAAACTATGATGACAACTCCCCATCATTCTATGTCTCTTTGACTATTCATGAAAAAATCCTTCACAACTACCTTCTAGACAGAGGAGCCAGCCATAATCTAATGCCCAAGGCTATGATCGATGAGTTGGGTCTTGACATTACCAAGCCTTATCATGACCTATTTTCTTTTGACTCTATAAAAGTGAAATGTTTGGATTAATCAAAGACCTAGCCATCACCTTGTCTCAGCTATGTATAAAGAGCATGATGATGGATATTGTGGTAGCATATGTGCCCCCCATGTTTGGCATGTTACTTTCCAGAGGTTGGATCAGGAGATTAGGTGGAACATTGCAAAATGATCCATCCTATGCTACTGTCCCAGTTTTTGGAGGTGAGAGTAGGAGGTTATACAGAGAATCTCAGTTGGCTTATATCATTAGTGGTGAGACGAATCCCACTAATCATCCCATCTATGCTGTTGACACTGATTTTGGAGCCTGTATTCTTCAAATTGAAGAATCCCAGTTGGCCTCCATGCAGCTTACGAAACCAGTTTGCTAGATCATAGAGTAAGAAGGCCCATAAATTTGGGACATGTTCTTTAATGGAGCTTTCTCTAGGGAGGCTGCAGGGGTAGGTGTGGTCGTTGTATGCCCCACACAGGAATCCATTCATTGATCTTTCAAGTTAACTTTTCAGGTCACCAATAACATATCAAAGTGTGAAGCTTTGATATTGAGCTTAAACATTGCTAAAGAGATGGGCATCAAAGTTCTAAAGGTGTTTGGAGATGTAGACCTTATCATTCAACATGTGAACAAAACATTCTAAGCAAAGCATCCAAGGCTGAAAGCATTTAGAGATGAGGTATGGAAGCTCAAGGGTTCTTTTAATAGTTTTAGTATTTCTTACATCCCTAGAATGAAGAACTAGCTTGCTGATTCCCTTGCTGTGTCTGCTAGCACGTTTATCCCTCCTTTGCCTCCTAAATTGACTTATAAAGTTCAGGTGAAATATAGACCATCTTTGCTTGAAAATGTCAAATACTAGAAAGTTTTTGAAGATGATGATGAGATTAATAGGTTTTTACAAGTCATTGATGAATTTTCTGAAATACATGTTGACCAAGAAAATGAAACAATAGAAGAATGCAACCATTCCAAGCTAAAGAACAAGATTAGCTAGGATAACATTGTCTAGCTACCTAGTAACCATATACCCAAAGGATTGGTGCACCTAGAAAAGTTGTTTGACCATAATGATGTACCTTATAACACTGCCAAAAAAGAAAATGAGTTTGCAGTTCACCGACATAATATAGGGAGCCTAGATCATCCAAAGTACATAAATCTGTCCACCCACTTGTCTGCTGCCCAAATTTCTGAGTATTGCACCCTGATGAAGTAGTTTGCTGATGTCTTTGCTTGGGAGTACAGTGATATTAAGACCTATGACACAAACATCATTCAGCATAAGATCCCACTAGAGAAGGACACTAACCCTTTTAAGAAGAAGTTAAGACCTATTAGCCCTCTCTTACTGCCTTTGATTGAAAAGGAAATTAAGAAACTATAGGACGACAAGATCATAGTTCCCCTAAGGTATTCAAAGTGGATAGCTGATCTAGTGGTAGCTAGAAAGAAGAATGGGGAAATCAGGCTTTGCGTTGACTTCAGGAATCTGAGCAACTGCTCTAGAAAGGACACTACCCCCTGCCTAAGATGGAATAGTTGTTGCAAAAGGTTTCAGGGGCTAGAGTCATGTCTTTCTTAGCTATATTTTCAAGTTACAATCAAATTGTTGTGCATCCAAAAGATCAGGAAAAGACTGTCTTCACTACTCCTTGGGGAACTTTCATGTACTTCAAGATGCCTTTTGTACTAATGAATGCTGGGGCTGCTTTTCAGAGGGCCATGGACATAACTTTTGTGGGAGAGAAGGACAAGTTTGTCCTTATTTACCTTAATGACATATTAGTTTTTTCTAGCAGTCACAAGGACCATTTGCAACACATGAAGAAGGTGTTTCTAAAGTGTAGACAATTTGGAATTTCTATGAACCCAAAGAAATCATAGTTTACTCTAGAAGAAGGCAAAATTTGGGACATATTGTTTCTGTTGAAGGTGTGAAGATTGATCCAGCCAGAGTTTGAGCAATTCAGACATTGTCCATTCCAAGGTCAAAAAGGGATATTCAATCTTTCCTGTGTAAGATTAACTTTGTCAGAAGGTTCATTCCAAACTTTGCAGAGCTAGTGAAGCACATAACTTCCATTCTGAAGAAAGGATCAAAGATAAAATGGACAGATGCTACAGGAAGCTCTTTTGAAGCTATTAAAAAAGCTATCATGGAGGCTTCCAATCTAATTAGCCCAGATTACACCAAGGAGTTTTATATGTTCTCTTTTGCCTCTTATGATACACTTGCAGCAATTCTATTACAGAAAAATGATGAAGGTGTAGAGCACCCTGTGGTATTTTTCAACAAAACTCAAAGGGATGTTGAACTAAGGTATGATCTTATTGAAAAACAAGCTGGTGCTCTCATAAAATATTTTTCATTCCAAAGTGATTGCATATGTACCTTCAACCTCAATAAAAGATGTCCTAACTCGGCCAGACATTGATGGAAAGAAATCTAAATGGATTGCAAAGTTCATAGAGTTCAACATAGAGTTGAAGCCCACCAAGATGGTCAAAGGCTAGGGCTTGGCTAAAACCATGGCTAAGGAAAATTGCAGTTTACTGGACATAAATTGCATGGGTTCAATTTCAGGTAGCGAGCAGGCAGAGGAAGCAGCAAAAGAGAAAGAGCAGAATCAATCTTTGGATGAAAATCTAGCCACCTGTGAATGGTATTCTAGCATGGTTCATTTTTTGCAGAGGATAGAGGTCCCTCCAGGGCTTAGCTCAAGTCAAGTCTGAGCCATTAAAATCAGATTAGCCAAATTCTGCATTAATAAAAATCTGCTTTATTGGAAAGACCCATCAGGAATCCTCTTGAGATGTCTAGATAAAGGACAATCTGTGGAAGTCATGCACCAATTCCATTCTGTCATCTGCGGAGGGCACCATTATTGGAAAACCACAACCCACAAGATCCTAAGAGCTGGGTATTATTGGCTAACTTTGTTCTCTAATGTATTTTCTTTTGTGAAGTCTTGTGATAAATGTCAGAGGTTCGCAGGAAGACATCAGCTAATATTGCTACCTTTGAAGCCAGTACATGTCAATAGTCCCTTCCAGCAGTGGGGCTTGGACTTCATAGGTGAGATTAATCCACATTCCAGTGGCTAGCATAAATGGATCTTGTTAGCCACTAATTATTTCACCAAATGAATTGAGGTTATACCTACTAAGAATGCTAATCACCAGGTTGTCATAAAGTTTTTAAATGAGAATATTTTCACTAGATTTGGTTGTCCAACCAAACTAGTGACTGATAACGCAACATCATTCAGGGCAGAAGAATTGGTAGACATGACTGAATCCATGGGCATTCAGTTGGTGCATTCTACCTCATATTATCCTCAAGGCAATGGCTTGGCAGAATCATCTAGAAAGAGTCTTATGAGGATAATAAAAAAGCTATTGGAAGACAACAAAAAGAGCTGGGATTCCAAGTTGAAGTTTGCACTATGGGCTAACAAGGTTACTAACAAGAAGTCCATAGGAAATTCTCCATTCAAGCTAGTTGATGGCACTGATGCTATTTTTCCTATCCAGCTGATTCTCCCTGTGGCCAGATTCCTGCAAGAAGCCCAAGATGAAGAGAATGACATGGTAAGGAGGATGAATAACTTGGTTGAATTATAGTAGGTCAGAGAGTAGCTGGGTGAAAAGTCAAAAGCTCACTAGTAGAAAATCAAAGAAACCTTTGACAGAAAGGCAAAAGTGGAAAGTTTCCAGGTTGGTGACTTGGTTCTCAAATGGGATGTTTTTAAGGAAAAGAAAGGTAATCATGGTAAGTTTGATTCCTTATGGATAGGTCTGTTTGTCATTCCTCAGGACCAGAGAAAGAATAATTTCATTTTGCACAATTTGGAGGGGGAAGATGTTTTTGGTATCCCAGTCAATGGGCGGCTTTTGAAACTTTATTTCATTTAAGGCTTCAAAGCCTTGGTATTGTAAACATGTTTTCAGTTTTTATTTTTAGGCAAAATAGACTCCATGCCCAATGGAACACTAGGAGTAAGATTTGATTTTGGTTTTACTGGAAAGGAAGTGGTCTACAGTTCTTGAAACCTCACAGGAAGGCTTTCATCCCCAGAAGGAGCCAGTGTTAGCCCTGATGTGCAGCACTGCCATTTTGAAGGCTAAAGGAAGGAGATGGTCTACTTTGCTGCCCTAGGGAGGTCCCCACAAGGGCCATCACCCCACTTTCCTCACTCTTCTACTTACATTCTACTTTGCTCATATTCTAACCTGCTCCTCACATAATAATGAAACCCTCTTCGCCTTAGCCTTAAGTAAATTAACCCAAAAAACCCAGAAAACCTTATCTTTCCCCCCATACATGCCCTCTGCACATTTCTGAAGGGAATATCGTACCTCCATGTCCCTTCACAGCTAGATCACGCCGAACAATCTAACAACCCATGTTTCACCTGATTGGTGAGACCTACTCGATCGATCTCCATTGTTAGATCACCCCCGCTAGATCTAACGGCTGTTGCACATATCATGCGAGCAGATAATGAGAGGAATACCTGCTAGATAAAGGCAATTTTTCTCTCTCATTCACTTCTACGTGGCGTACAATAAGTGGCATCGGGCGGACTCCACCCTTTATTTCTTATCACCCGATGAGCACCCGATAGAGACCATAACCACCCAAACAAAACCATCCCTGGGCGCTATTGTCAGAGCACCTCCTCCGCCTAATAGCCGTCTGATTTTCTAATCTAAGATCTGATGTATTACACTTATTTCGCTCCCGTCATGACTTCTGACCTCCTGCATTCGATCTCCACCATCCATTCCCCTCGATCCAATAGCCCATATCCCTCGTAACCTACTTCCCATCAGTCACCTATTGTGTTGTACAACAACCGCTCATTTCATAAAATTTTACCTTCAATTATAATATGAAATGGGTCCCTTTTAGATTTATGAATAAAATTGGTATCAACTCATCATTTCTCAAAAGGTCCGAAAGAAAGAATACATAATAAACATTTTGAATGAACATAAATCGGTCTTATAAAAATAAATGAATAATTCTTTATTATTGTGATAAAGTGATTGCAAGATCGCATATCGCAATAACAAAGGATGCATAACAAAAAAGCCCATTGGTTTTCCCCGATCCGACAAGTGAATAACTATCGGATATCGTGAAAGGTAAGCGATTATAACAAAAGGCCCTCTCTCTTTGCTCCGATGCGATATCGCTATCGGCGATCGGGGAACAAAGCATACACACAACAAAAAGTACCCTTCTAAAACTCCCGATGCGAATTAGCTTTCTCACTATCGGTAATCAGGGATTTTGTAATGACACAAATGTAACTACTCGAGCATTCCTCTGATTCTCGATTGCGATAAAGCTAAGCGCGAATTTAAAAAAATATTGAAAAGGCTTGAGTATATTATGTTAGATTATTATTAAAAGCCTTTCTATTCCTGATAGCGATTCACTTGTGATTAACCGCCAAAAAGTCAAAGCGATGCTTAAATGAATTATTCGGCGAATAAATGACATGATGAGAATTTAAATGATTGACAAGATTAAATGGCCAATTAATGGAGCAGTTATGCCAAAATCTCTTCAGAGATTGTATTCGCGGCAGTATTATTCTTCATTATTCATTGATTTATATAACTCTTTCATACTTGGTTCGCACCACCTATTCTCTGCATTACGTTCATTTTTATCTCCTTCGCAAAGCTCCTCCGAAGTAGTAAATTTAGGCCAAATGGGGAAGAAATCCAAAACATTTGGAGCACCTTCAGCTCCCGCAGTGACAGGACAATCTACTGCCGATCCGGGACCAAGTAAAAAAGGATTGATCTCAGACACTACCTGTCTTGGCCTCGACAATACTAGCTGGCAAAGCATCTATAATCTAGTTGAAACCGAAGAGCCTGAAGCGGTATCAGTACAAGCTACAACAGGTTCAAAGCGAATGTCTGAGGCTACCATAAAGGATTTAGCCGATTCCTACTTACATCGAATAGCAGATCGAGAGAAAATTCTTCCATATACAGATGTAGTGAGGTGGGCAGTTGAGGAAATCCCTATTACAAATAGAACATTTTGCACAATCGACGAGAGAGTCTTTCATTTGTTTCAACCCAATGATTTGAGACAAATGTACCATTTTCGTGAACCACAGAAGAAGTATAACAAAGCATTTCTGGAGAAGTTCAGAGATGAAAATGAAACTGAATCAGCACCTATTCGGGAACGAAGGCAGAACCCTGCAAGACACAAGCATGAGTCCTCGAGAAAGTACTCTGTCAATTCATTATGTTCTCCTTATTGTTACGCTGGGTCGATGATGTGTTGGATTTGGGGATTGCATGATTCCTCAAAATTCTCAATAGAGATGGTTCCTTTAATGGAAGCAGTAGTCAATAGAAAAATAATGGATTGGGGAAATATATTATATGATAAGTTATCAACTGCTATTCTTGAGTTCAGAAATAAAACTCGCGTTACCGATAGGTCCATTTCTCCATTTTATTATAGTGCCTACATCTTAGATACTCTTTGCTTTAACTCTGAATTTCCTGTGCTGGGCTGGAGATGGAATCCACAAGACCCCATACCGATTCATATCTATCACCAAAAGTTGTGGAAAGCCCATTATGAAGACCACCTATATCAAGTTTGTAATGGATTTATGTTGCCCATTTATTATGCAATTTTTGACAAGCCTGCTCCGAAGATTTCCTCGCAAGCAGAGATTGATTTAACCGCCCTAGGAAACTCGTTTAGAGAGGATAAATTTACATATATAAGAGTTTTCGGCAACCTTGCCAGGCCTCATGTTCTTCCTTTGTACATACCCGACAAACTATTGGCTAGAGAAATAGCATATTAGATTACATCCGCAGGAGCAACCAAAACTTTGAGGAATTCAAAGAAGCAAGTTTGGTCTCCTTTTCCTCTAAGGTGTGGTGTTTACACTCTGCATGACTATAAGCATGCAGAGAAAGAAACAGAAAAGATAAATATATTGAATCTCGCCACCCTTCCTAATAGGCGATTTGACCCAAGAAAAATTGTCTATAATGTACTTGAACAGTCAAAACTCACTAAGTTTGAACATAGATAAGATGTGTTTGATGACCTATTTTCCTCGGCGGAGTCATTATTTCAAGTTCAAACACTAGCTAAAATGAGATATCACGACGAAGGGTTAGTGGAATTCAACAAACTCAAAGAGCAGAGGTGGCAAACTCTGCCTTTAGATTTACTAGCTACTACCCCAATGACACAATGAAGCGAGCCTGAAGAGTGACTCACCGACGAACCTCCTACTACATCAAAAATTCTTGAAGAAGTTCAGAGAAAAGAGTAGGAGGAAGTCCAGAGGAAAGAGCAGGAGGAAGTCCAGAGGAAGGAACAGGAGGAAGTACAGAGGAAAGAACAGGAGGAAGCACGAAGGAAAGAGAAAGATAAAATACATGAGGAAGTCTAGAGAAAAGAGCAGGAGGAAGTCTAGAGGAAAGAGCAGGAGGAAGTCTAGAGGAAGGAACATGAGGAAGTATAGAGGAAAGAATAGGAGGAAGCACAAAGGAAAGAGCAAGGGAAAATACATGAGGAGCAACAGAAAAAAGAGCAAGATAAGAGCAGCAAGGATGTGAGTGTCGATACCCAGATTGATCCGACATTGCTCCAAGAATGGCAGCAATTCAACTCCATCATAAGCAATCTGGAAAGCTCAAAAGATACCGATACACCCAAGGTGACAGATACACAGGATAGAACGTGAAAAAAGGTTCCATGTGAAGGAACCAGCGGCCTACCCCCTAGTACAGACTTAGTAATAATTCCGAAAGATCCTTTGGATCAAATCATTTTGCAGGTGGAGCATATACCTCCATTGGATGTCTTTTACAGCCCAAAATGCAGGGCCGTAGTAAAGCGACAACGGAAAAGGAGAAGGATTGATCAACCTTCCCTGTTCACAGAACAAAAAGAGGCAGCCAATGTAGTTTGGAAAGAGGAGTTCGATCCCTCCGATGACCTAACAAAGCTGTCCCAGTATGCCGGAGCCTATTCGGTGGCCACCATGGACAAGGCATCGGAAGCGAGTAATTTGCTAAAAGAAAAGGAATAGGCAATCATTTTGTTACAAACACGGATGTTGGAGGCACAATAGAAAGTTAAACAATTAGAACAGCAATTGTAAACATAGCAGCAGTTAAATAATCAGCTGAATAAGCAGCTACTTGAAGAAAAACAGAGGGTAGATTCAAGCACGATTCAAAGGCAGAAAGAATTATCAGAAGCATTGGAAAAATTGAAGACGATGAATGAAGTAATGGTGAAAACAAAA
The DNA here is from genome assembly GCA_000404065.3 of Pinus taeda. NCBI lineage: Eukaryota > Viridiplantae > Streptophyta > Pinopsida > Pinales > Pinaceae > Pinus > Pinus taeda. The sequence goes on along the minus strand of APFE031090364.1, from coordinate 195,303 downwards.
GATGAGTAAATTGCTCAACTATCACTGCAAATAGAAAAGTTCAAGAGTCTTCTCTAGCCTGCCGATTTCAGAACAGAAGCGCTACATATTAATAAGGCATTGGTAACACAAATAAGACTATTGTGTCATAAAATTTCTCAAGTTGAGGCCCTTTGTGATATCACAACATCAATAATCGGTAAATCAGTCGATGCTTGACAAGACTTAGAGCAGGCCGATGAGACCTTAATAGATTTTCTTACTTGGAAAGATACCAGTGAGGGACAGGCAGCAAATTTATCTAAAATACTAGAATCACATAAAGAAATCCTATTCTTGGAATGGCAGTCCTAGTTGATGAAGGCGGAGAGAGAAGTTTCTAGATGCAAATTATCCACAAGTAATTTGATTGAATTAATTAACAATACTCTCTATTTATCTAATATGATTTTGCAATGTACACCAGGTAAATTGCTATAGGCTAAAACATTGGAGCAATCATGTTATCAGGAACTGGAAAAGAATGGAAGGTTAATTGCAGGTATTCAAAGTTTAACTTGGGACACCTATTGGTTATTCCTAGTAAAACCATACAACCAGAGAACCACCCTCAAGTGTCTAACAGATGCAATCGGGTGTATCATTCCCGATATACATGATGCCACATACTCGGCTCAACTCCATTCTCGTCTCAGCCGCCGTCAAGAAGTGGAACCGATGCTGGCGATATGCCAACTCAGATCAAAGGGAGAATAGCCAAAGTGATGAATCATGCTACCGAATTCCAAATTGCTATGGAGAAGATATTCAAGATCAAGTTGTACCAATTAAATAACATTTTATTTTTGTAGTTAGTTAGTTTAATTAAGTTTTTATAGACTCTTTCATACATTTAGAAAGGGTCCTCAGTTTTTGTATAAGACTCAAACTTGAAGTTGTACTACTGTACTTCAGGTATATTTTTTAATAAATACTGGGCCAATTATTCCAATTTTTGACAATGAAGCTTTTATGTGGATGTGCACTACTGCCTTTATTTAAAAGTATCTCTGAGTTAAAATAAGGAATTCGAATTGCGATTGATATTGGGAATGATTCACAGCACATATGGTACTACTATCTATGTTCTGAATTCATTCTTTTTATGTGAATTGTTATTTGATTACTCTTGCTATTA
>APFE031090364.1:158773-171146 GCA_000404065.3 Pinus taeda | reverse complement strand
ACTTGTTAATAGAATATGAGAGGGTTGTAGTAAAATTATGATAGAGATCTTCTATGTTGTCTATACTAGATAAATGAATAAAATTAGTTTTTAATTCATTTAGAAAGAGATCTTTTTTTTTTTCTATCAAAGATTAACTTCTTTTGGCTATAAGGATTATCTTCTATGGGATCTCTATGCATGACAAAATTGAGAGTTATAAGTAGAGGCCTATGATCAGAGTTAGGCTCATGGTCATTTAAGATGTCAAAATTTGTTATTTCATTCTATAGAGGGAGATTGGAGATAACATAGTCTACCACGTTGCTGCCAAGCCCATGGATGCAGTTCATCTAGCTAGAATTGGGCCACCTCTTTAGACCATTGCAAATTATGAGATCCTGAGAACTACAGCATTTGACTAGCTCCGACCCAAACAAATTCTCCCCGAGGTCTTCAGAGCTCCTTTTGTACTAGCTAGCTAGAGGAAGGTCTTCGTCTAACCAAAGAGGATTAGGGTTGGAATGATTTCTTAGAAGAATAGCTTGGTTGCTTGAAGTTTGAGCATTAAAGTCACCCATTAAAAGGATATTTCCTTCATTCCTTAGGCTAGAAATATCATTCTCTAAACCATTGTAAGGACTATTTTTATCTAGATTCGTTTTCTTATAGAAGTTAGAATTATTGGGGGGGAATAAAAGATTGCTATGTAGGTCTTTTTATCATAAATTTCAGTAATTTATATCCAACTATATTGGTTGTAAGGGTTGTTTCTATAAATCCTAACATGGGAAGAGATGTTCTTCTTAATGTAACAAGCTATACCCCCAATTCCTCTACAGGAGGATCGCTTATTCCAGGCAGACCGTAATGTAGAACCATCTATGTTAGTGACCTTAGATTCTTCGTGGTCCAAAGTTTCAACAAGAAAAATAATACTAACATCATTCGAGATCCAACTTAGCTTGGGGCCTTTGTTCCATGGAAAGTGTTAGTGTCAGTGTCTTCACACTACCATCAGTGATCAAAATTTACTCTTTTGCATTTCATACTAGGAGTCCCATTCTGATGAGTCGCATACCATTAGGTCATGGATCTACTGATGGTAGGATTCATTTCAATTTTTCCGTCATGATATGTACTTGCTAACCTCCTTTCATACCTTTTTTTCATGATTCATGCTCATTTTCAGTTCATTTCATCAATTACATAAGGGTTCAGTCTTATTAGGTCTAGGATTTGTTTTCACTCCTTTCAAATTTTTGGAAATGTCAGTCCATGTCATAATTTAGCTTAGTGTACCATCATTCAAAAGGTTGTCATAATCATTTCAGGTTCCAATGGGTATTTTACACCTCATTTATGCTTCAGTTGTGCTCAAGTAAGGCTCATTTCCCTCTCCTGGGGTTTTTGTTTCTAAGCAAGACAAAATGAACATGGAAAATGTGAGAGAGGATTTTGTCTAAAATAGGCCAAGGAAGAAAAACGCCCTTCACTTTCTACATAGGTTACATGGTTTTAGAGAAATGTCAAAAATACAGTCGCTACAAGAGAGTTGCAGAACCCATGGAGTGACCTTGGTAAAATAAATTTTTCTCCTAGATGGAATGACCAAATGACTTGATTGATGAATCAAATGATAAATCGACACAACGATATTTCTACTTAGCTATCATGAGCTCAATTTGGAGTTTAGGAACACCTTCAAAAGTTGACTGCAACAACACTATGCATTTTGGCAGCCTCATTCTACACATTTTGACTAGTCTTGGGAGATTGGCCTTTTGATAGAGTAAATGAACTCCAAATTGAAAAATTGAAGATGTTATGGAAATTAGCCTCTACCATATTTCTAACAAGATATCCTACACCCAATTTGGACACCGGGAAGGCCTTCAAATGTAGTCTTCAAAAAAACGTTACACATCGAAATCCGATGCTACTCATAGGAGCAACACTATGCACTTGGGTTTTTTCTACAGTGTTAAGTTGCACTGGCACTACACACCTAGGAGAGTGTGCTATGCACCTGGCAAGTGGTGCTACGCATAGAACTAGTTTGCTCAAAAATCCAAATTTCGCCTAGTTTTTCTACAAGATGAATTTTTCTCTCATATTAGATGAATTTATGACTGTAAATGATGCTTTTCTATGTAAATGTAATTGTAAAATGAACTTAGAGGGTAGATTCATCATTTTGAGGTGGTTTGAGGGTGAATGAATTAGTTTCCATGGTTTTAGAGGCAAGCTATGCGACTTCCTATATTCATGTTCTTAGTTTAGATATGGTTGAAATAGTCCCTTATCTCTTGGATTCGATCCCTGATGGATAGCATAGGTGGTTTTCATGTCTATATTATGCATTTATTTAGTCATTAGCAAATGTTGGACTCTCTTGGATGCTTTGAGCTACATAATACATGTCTACAGCAGTTTGGCAAGGAAAGAAAACCGGATTTCCAGCTATTTTTGTGGGATTCTTCTGGTAATGTGTTTTTGCATTGTTTCTCCTTTTGTCATTAGTTTTTCTAATGTGTTATGTGTGAAAAAATCTAATTCATTCTTCTAAACTAAATGAAATCAAGATAGATAGGTAGAATACATTGGTAACAATGCTCTGCCTTGGGAATACATTTACTTTTTGATGTTTTGAGCTGTTTGAGGAGGACTCATGATCTTTGCATGCCCTCCTCAGCTCCTCACTAGTCTTATATCTACCATCTCACTCAATTCCAAGTGCTCAAACACCTACCTACTTCGCCCCACAGAATTCCCTACATTCCTCACTTGATTTCCTGGACCCAAAGCTACCTGCTCCATTTGATCCAGCAACAAAACCATCAAAATCAACGAAACAACCCTAGAGCTACTATACCTAGCCTAAAATCCAAATTTGAACCAGTCATCTTCATTGAGAGTCACAAGGAGAGATCCCTCTCCCGACTTGGTAGGGCTAGCTACCAGGTTAAGCTTGGTTTGTGGTTATCCTAGGATTGCCTCCCTTAAGCCTGAGGTCGATCTAGGCTCTAATAGAAAGCCCTGATAGTTCCAAGAAAGAATTCAAAGAATGTTGAATTTCTATTTATTATTATGTTTTTGGTTTCTATCTCAAATAATGACTTTTCTATTTTTGATTATTGCCCATTTTCCTTCCTTCCTAGCTTCCTTTACCTTTTGAACCTCCTTTCTCAATTCTTCTTGATTTTCTAGAATGAGATCTTCATTTATAAATATTCTCCTTCCTTTTAGACTTGACATTTTACTATGTATGTCATACTTATGGTCAATAGAGCTCACCTTTATTCGGACCAACCTTCCTTTATTTTCTGTTGGTTCCCCAATCTTGTTGCTTCTGTGAGACAAGTTGTTTGATTTGTAATATGTTATGTAATTCTATTTGGGCTATGGCTAAAGTATCCTTGTCTACCTCCTCTTCTAAACTGAATATTATAAGGTTCAAGGCCCTTTTGCTATGCTCATGGTCTAATTCTATCAATTTTTTCATTAGATTTTTAATTGGTTTGATATCTAATTTACCTGCCATACTATTTAGGGTGAGGTAGCTATTAAATTTTTCTTCTAGCTTTTTAATCATGTCCTTCATTTTAAGACTCTCTAAAGTATCAACATCTACTTACTGGGATGTTTGGTTCATATCTTGGTTTTGTTTTTCTATAACCTGCAACCTAGTCTCCATTGCCTCCATCTTATTCTCCAATAGTTCTATTTTATTTTCTATTTGTTTTTGGATCTTGTCTTCAAGGGATATGAATTTATTTTCCAGCATGGCTTCTAACTCTATTTGTAGCTTGACTTCTCTTTCTTCTCTACGTTTCTCTAAAGACTCTATATACTCATAGAGGCTCTATAGTGTAACTGTGCTAGGTCTACCTTTGGTAATCTTTGGTAATTGTGGTGAATTATTCATACTTGAAAATATATGTGCAGATATGTATTAGGAAAATATAAGGAATGTGTGTACTTGATATCAGCAAGCCAGAGTGCAGATGCACGTGCCCCAGATTGCTTTTCCATTACCGTAGAAAGATCGTGAATTATTATTGTAGAGATATTGTAAATTATGACCGCAGAGATCGTAAATTATTACCTCAGAGAGATCGTAAATTATTACCGCAGAGAGATGGTAACTACATCACCCTAAATTATTACCCTAGAGAGATGGTAAAGACATCACCCTAATTTATTAACGCAGAGAGACTGTAAATACATCATCCAAAATTATTATCGTAGAGAGGTCGTAAATTATTACCATAGAGAGATTGTAAATACATCACCCTAAATTATAAAACGTAATCATAATCTATATTTTAATTTTTATGAATTAATATTATCCTATTAAAAAAAAACTACTTGATTACCTAGGAAGTTTTTGGGGTTCTAACCTTCTAATTAAGGGAAGCCAACTATCATTGATCTGGTTACCATATTCTTGATTGAGATTCTGTGGGTGTTTTATAATCTCAAGAGCCTCCCTGATCTTGCTTCTTGTATCATTATTAATAATGATACAATTTCTCAAAATGACAACTCCTATTCTTCACAAATTGAAAGTGCAAATTTTAATCATTATGCCATATCCGCTCCAAATTTAGATAATGTCGATCAAGTAGAAATTCAACAAGATGCACAATCTATTAGCAAAAATCAACAACAATTAAATCAACGAGAGAATGTCGACAATGCATAGTCTACTGCTGAAATTAGTTCACAATATGCTAATAATAAATTGCAAATGATGGTGAAACTTAGTAACAATTCATATATCAATCAAATGCATGAAGAATTTGAATTGTCTATTTTGGAAAATAAGAAATTATTTATGCATGGAGAAACCTTCAGGTATATATCTTCAACTTCCTATTTTTCTCTCTACCCTTATATCTTTAACAATAATAATATAATTCATAATCAATCAATAGTACCTTTGAATACAAATTTAGTTTTAGAATACAAAGGGACTAAGTTAATAAAGAATTATTAATTTATGATATCGGTAGAGAAAATTTAATTTGTAATTCAATCGATATTCCTGAAGATTCTCTTAATTTGGTATTCAATTATTCAATTACTTGTCTGGTTCTGATTTATTTAATTTATAGGAAAAGAACATTAATAAATTTATTTGTGATGATGAATTGAAAACTAAAAATTATGAACCTCATTTCCCTCTTTCTTCAAAAATAATTTTGACTAAATCCCATATCTCTCATTCCATAAGAAATCTATTTTTGAAGTTGAGAAAAATAATAATAACGAAATAATTTTGGTCCATTCTCAAAAGCATCATAGTAATTTTAGTACTGGTGACTCCATTCCAATTTATGATTCATACGATAGCCTCTTTATGTCATATTCTTGAAATTTTCGCTTTTCCAAAAGTGAATGCAAATAATGATTTTAGTTTCATAATTTTTGTTGACACTTGTGGCTAGGAAATCTTTATAAATGAATCCCAACCATGTTGTACTATTATTTGTAACATTAATGTAAAGTTTAATTTTTTTTGCTTTCCTTTTCCGAAATTCAAATTTGTTTTTCTTTCGAATTTCATTCTTAAATTTCTGAGCACATTGTATTGGAATTTTAAGAATTTAAACTCTTAGCATTCATCAGGTACATTAATAAGTGTATATGAATTTTTTTTCACAATTTTAAGCATGAACATTAGCTACTTTTTATTTTGAAATTTTATTTGATGATCATTTTTTACCGATTTATATTTGATTTTCAAATAAGTTGATCATCAATTATAGTACTTGAGAGTGCACCATTACATTCTGAACAAGAATGGAATACTTGTAGAAACCTTTTAAATGTTCATCCATATTTTGTTAGTCCATTTGAAAAATATATGGAAGTTCTAGTGCTTTGGAATATTTTTTTATTTTGCGAGTGTTTAGTAGGATTCAATATTTAAAATATATTATTCAGTCCAAGCCTGATGTTTCCGCTTCCTTTGAACTTCTTCCAATCATTCCCTAAAATACATGCTGATTTTTATGACCCTGTAAATATTTGGTTAGAAAAGTTTCAAGGTAAGAATTTTGTAAATAATTTTATTTTGCCAAACTTAAATGTAAATAGTAGGTTGAGGTTTTCTTTTAATGATTTAGCTATAGCTTATTGCTATTTTTTGACATTTTCATATGTACAGAAACAAAACTAAGAGAGTGGCTTCATTGGAAGTATGAGTATACTTAGTCATATGCTTTCTCAGTTAGTTAGATTAGGAATAAAATTAGTTTAGTTATCTTTCTCTTTCCTGTTTTCAGTTTAATTTGTTGGTTTTTAATAAACAATTAATTGGCTCAAATGTTTCCTTTGTTATCCATTTATTTTTTTAAAAAATGGCTTAGAGTGCTTTGGATCATACACATGTGTGATGCTATTGATTATCCTTCATCACAAAATTTCATCATAATATTGAAATTGATTTTCTCAAACAAAATCATGAAGAATGAAATTTCAAAGAATCATTATAGGTGAGCATACCAATATCCCAAAACTCACAAGCATTTTTTTGTAGTCAATATTACCACATTTTCCTCAATTTAAATGGGAAACCAATGCAAATTGCTCATTACTTAATTGTTAAATAGATGGTATTCGAACATATGAAAAATCAAATATAATACACAAGAAAATATCGATATCTACAAGGTAAATTCATCATCAGAATCTTCCAAATGTGCATATACATATTCATCTTAATATATTGTTAGTTTTCTCTTTTTCATAGTTTACTTCTTATTTTTGTTTTGCTTCTTTTGCAGGTCTTTATTGGCTTGATCTAGAGGCTTGATTTTTATTAATCAGTTTTAGAAATAAGCAAGTAGTCAACCCTTTCTAATCTGTAACATGTCCAGGAAAGTATTTGTTGATTATTCTATAGATTTTGTTATGTTCATATTTTCTTTCTTTGCAAAATTTAGCAATTTGAGTCATTAATCATATTCCACCTCTCATTGATACAACTGAAATAAAACGTTGGACTCTTTCTTGCTCAGATTTTTCATATGTAAAGGAAAATTGAACGACAAAATATTTCACCGAGTTGTAAAAGTGATCCTATCCATGATTTTATCTTTTCCCATTTCAAATATTATATTTTCTAGGTTGAATTGAACCTTCACATTGTATTCATCTTGCACCCACTTTAGTCACTTTCCTTTCTACAGAAATGACTCAGAGACTCTAACTCATAAATCTTGGAGTTCTAATCCTCTACTATTCATTCTTCCAAGATTTACATTTCTCCCTGTTTCGGGCCTTCTAATTTCTCTAACTAGTGAGATGTCAGATTATATAATATTATTGCCTTCTCAACAATTCATCCATTACTATATAGTTTGATTTATCAGGTTATCATGAAGTTTGAGAGCTTGGATGTATTTATAATTGTAATTCTATCAAAACCCAAGCTGTCATTTGTTAAGATGACTTTGTGGCTTTTGGTCATATACATTCTTGATGTTGTGTTCACATGGGCCTCCTTTTACCCTTCTCAACAAATTTCTTGGCTAATGAAAATTTCATCACCTATGGTTCGCTTACATTTTTGTCTTTGTCTCACTGTTTGGATGTTCATCATATCATCTTGATCAAATTTTAATGTGCATATTTCATTTTATTTTCAAAGACAACTTTGAGAATCCACTATAATATTTCAATAATTAATAAGGAATTTGGAAAAGGTAAAGTTTATAGATCACGAGAAACCTATATTTTTAATTCTCTTGTAGTTTTCATATTTTTGATGTATTACTCCATATTTATCAAGTGAACATTCAGGTCCTCTCCTTGTCTTCAAAAACCATTGTTTCATTGTTGGGGTCTTGGTCTTGTTTCTTGACATTTTATGAAAATACTAGAGCACATTTTCGATATATGAAATCTGATATATAAGGAGAACAATTTCCATTGCCATTCATAGAGAAGTACATAATCATTCTCATTTCTAATGGATTTTATTTACTTCACATTCCTTGAACATGTAACATTGTTTTCTTCTAGTTTATTGCTTTCTCTTGTTTATATTTAATAAATGACAATTTTGGGTCAATGAGATTTGAAAGGGTGCAACTTCTGCATGCTTTTACTTCCAATTAAAATAAAAGGTTATCTTTGTTGGAGAAAATGATATTTCTCAAGTAAAATTAAGTAAAATTTTCCAATGGTAAATTTCATACACCCACTGTCATCCTTTTCCACTTCTTTACATTTTGTTTTCAGTTTTGTTTTTAGTTTTTGCTGAATATACATCTTGGTTTTTCAGAATCTCAAGAATTGTTTCACACCCTTACCAGCTTAGATTGGGAAGTCATTCTCTTTATTTTTTTCTTTCGAGTTTTTGGAAGAGCAGTAGTGATGTTCAAATCAGCTAAGTTGGGGAGTCCCTAAACCTTTTATTTTGTTTCTCAAGCATTGTTTTGATCAAAAAATTGTTAAGATGCTTTCATTGCAGGATTTTCTATGAAATGAGAAAATTTGCAGGAGGCAAAAACTTCTCATTTCGTTTAATTTCATCACATGACTGTTAATCACCTTTATGTTTTGAGAGCCTAATTAATTATAAATTTGCAAGATACAATTCTTTAAAATCTCAACATAAGATTAACACACACATGGTTTTCCTATTTACTCTTTTGTTGAGACATCTTGATAGTTAGTCTTGTTGGGGTCTATCTTTTAAATTTGGGGTTTTCCTCTCCTTATTTGACATTTCAGAGTTTGTTGATTTCTTTTTTCACTATAGTTTTCATTTTTTTTTTCATGATTGGTTTTGGTTTGATTTTGGTGACTCTACTAATTTTTATTTGGAAGGCCTTTTTCTCACCCAATAGTGTTTGGAATACATGGGAAATATTTACTCTATCTATCTTAATGAGTTTCATTTATCATTAAAGGTATATATTTATGGAATCATGAAGCCATCTTGCTTTAAAATATTTTTTGTGGAGGAACAAACATCCTTTATAAGTGATATAGTTCACCTTTTCAAGGAAAGAACTAATGTGCATTTAACTCAATGGATCCCTCCCATCCATCCACTTCATATAAAAGGCTCTAATTGATAGTCGCAAGGAAATATTTTGAGTCAACATTATCGAAAAAGTATATCCATTTGCTTAAGTCTCTATTACGATCCCACCTCGTTCACTGAGCTATATCATAAACTAAATCTCGCAAATACGTTGATAAAAAGAGTGATTAAAAGTTGAAGCATGGGAAATATAGGTAAACCCATGGGGGCTATGGATGTTTGTTGGCAACAGGGCTATGCTTATATGGAATAAAATACAACTTCGACAGGGTATTGTTTAGGCTCGCTAGTGGCGAAGTAATATCAGAGACCATTCATATCGATGGATATATGTTTTAGAAAAATACTCATATCTGTACCTTTTTCTATTTTTCATACAAGGTAATCTTAAAATATTTTTTTCCCAAAATTTGGATTCATGATTTTTACTCATTCTTCTTTGAGTACTTACCTTTTTGAACCTATATTTCTTAATTTATTTAATGGGAGACCCATGTGAAATGTTTTACTGTGTTCTTGTTTCATGGAATCCATTATTTTTAACCTTTGCGTAAAGCCAAGTTCATTATCCCTTAACCAGAGATAACTAGTTCTTCCCCATGTGTTGCCAATTATTGAGGAGAAAACTCAACACCCCCATTTTTATCTTATTTATTTCAAATAATGGGGACCATTTCCATAAATTTTGGCTAAATCACCTTTCAATATTTTCTTTTGGTTAAGTATTTTACAATTTTTCCAAAATTTCATTTCCTTCATATTATTCTTTTGCTTGCTTGATTGCGTTTTATTTTCTACTAACTTTCTATTGATACTCATTTCATCTCATGTTGGTTGCAAGACGATTTGGCAAAATGGTGCTTCTGCAATGTTTCACATAATGTTTACCAATATGGGCTAAAAAATGTACAAAATGTAATAATATTTTAATTTTTTGTAATTATTTATAAATATTAAATTTTAGTTAATTTTTATAATTAATTTATTTTTCAGCATAACATCTTACAAAAATTTCCACAATCAAACTGTAGAACAATTAACATTATGGTGTTTTTCGAATTTCAGAAAGTCTATGTTAAATCCTCATATTTTAAAAGAAATTATGAGATCCAAAATCTCAAAATTCCAAAAGTGGTTTATAGTTTCTTTTCTTTAAGTTGGGAATTTTAATCATAAGTGTTGTAGTTTTTCTTTGACCTCAAGAGTTTTAAATTATAAGTGGTTTTTTTTGTTTATAAAATGGAGAGAGGGTCCCCACTCCACGTGGCTCTCCTCTCTCCTCCTCTCCGCATTCACATCCTTTCTAAACCTCGGAACATATATAAATCGCAACTTTAATATATATATAAATAATTATGATAATTCTCACCTTTGATATACCTTATACCTCACGAAGTTGTGTTATCGAGGCCTATCAAAATTAAGTCCGGAGGTTCTTAATTCCCAATTCCTTACATTCCCTCGACATACTGTATCGGGCATTTTTATCAGGGCATATCTTATAAAATCATTGATGGGATCATTATAAAATCTCCAATGGCCTATCTTATAAAATCTCGAATGGGCTTGTTATAAAATCTTCGATAGCCTATCTTATAAACTCTCCGATGGGCTCGTTATAAACTTGGATAAGCCGGCTATTACAAAATATTGGTTATAATTGGACATCAACATACACTTTCATGGGGAAATTTTCAATTAAAATTTCGATATTGAAGACCCTCAAAGCCCAATGCACATCGGAACCTTGGGACTTATGACATCAAGGCCTTTTCTTAAAAAAGATCTGATGGGTTTATTAAAATTTGATGGGTTTGTCACATTAGAGCTCTCATTGGTTTGTTTAAAATTTGTCATATTGGGTTCACCTTTCTACATTTCCAAAGGCTCATGTACATGAACCAATAGGCACTTAAATAATGACATGTGTCCTCTAGATTATCTAATTGTAAATTAATTCAATTTTTTAATTATTTTCATTTTTATTTAATTTGTAATTAATGAATATAATATTTAATTAATAATTTAATTTTTAATTAATATGTAGTTAAAATAATTTGTAATTAATTTAATAATTTTAAAAAAAATCTTATAATATAATTAATTAATTAACTATTAGTTAAATATTTGTAATTAATTAACTATTAACTAATTTAATTGTACACTTAATTAGGATTAAATTTTGAATTAAAATTTACCAATTTTGGCCGAGGTAGAAATTTTTCGAGAACTATGACAATTTTGACACTTCTCGTTTGGAAGCTCATAAGTTGAGTTTTACTTGCCCAAATGAGGCCAAGGACGACTTGTAAGATATATAAAATCATGGATAATGTCTCTAAAGTGCATGACCAAATTCAATCATTAAATGAGTCTAAAATTTAGCAGAAAAATAAGCTCCTAATTTGTAACGAAAACTAATTTTTTGAGTTTAGTTTTTGCATTTTCATTTTCCCAAAGCTTCTAGCGATTGTAGATCCATTCGATTTTGTTTTCTTTCATAAAAAAAATCTTCATAAGAATCAATGTGAAGCTCAAATTTCTTTTTATTTATTTATTTAATTAAATTTTGATTAGAGATGTTTGTTTTCGCAGATTTAGTATTTTTGATTTTGATTTGCATTTTAATTTAATTTTGATTAGTTTTTGGCATAAGAGCAGTTGGGAGGATGAGGAAGAGAATATTTTAAACAATGAAATTGTTCCAACAAGAGAGGAAAAATAATTATGGCCAACTAAATTTGCGGGAACAAATTTATTTATCCCACAACTCTCTCATTTTTGTTTTGATATTGTAATTACAAATACAACGTTTAGAGTATAAGATTGGGAGTTTTCAGAACTGACACTTGGGGAGGAAATTTTATGCAAAGAGAGGGATTTTTGCACTACTGTAGGGAGAAAGATTTTTGTAGAGAATATGTTGTAAGGACCATACTTGTGGAGATTGAAAGAGATGTATTTCAACTCTGAAAATTTCATGCTACCATGAAAGTTTCTAAGAATTTCATACACTCAAAGGTTATAACAATGTAAACTTTGAAACGAGAACTGATACTGTTACCCGCTTCGTAGAGAGTAAAAAAATGACCTGATTTTCAAAAGTGGTGATGCAGAATAGACATGTTTTTTTAGAACATGGTTTTTGGAACTTTAATTTTTTTTCATGTTCAAGGATGAAATCAAGTTTTAGAATGGTAGTGATTTTCATGCTGATTTTAAAAAGTGAGTGTTCTGCATCACACCTTTTTTTTAAAAGACCTATTTTTTAACTTTTAATTTTCTAGTGTGTGAAATGTGAAAAATTATTTTCTAAATTTGATAGTTTTT